>QLSS01000025.1:1285784-1364825 GCA_024372645.1 Trichomalopsis sarcophagae | reverse complement strand
GAGGCACATGTGGAAGCGGACAAACGTTTATCCTCTATTTTTAGATACATATATATATATATCTAAAAATAGAGGATAAACGTTTGTCCGCTTCCACATGTGCCTCTTTTTTTCTATCTCCACTGACACTTACTCTTGACATGTTTGCCCGCGGCTACCGTATAACCGAAGGCGCCTCCGCATATCAGCTGCACAACGGTCAACATTACATAAGGATTCGAAAAAAACGCATCGGCCATTTATCTCGCGGCGCAGATAAATCGGAAAAGTTTTTTCATCGAGATCCCTCGGCATCATTATCAACGCTATATGTATAGACGCGCATAGGATTTATATAGGGTCAATTATTCAGAGAATTCGGTTCGGAGTGAATTTTCCTCCATCGAATATTTATTCCAATTGCAAAAGACTCGGATTATTATCATCGACGCTGTAAAACCTATATGCCGCGGGGGGCGCGGCGTTAATGGGAAAAGCGCATATAAAGCTTTGCAGCGCTCGCGCGTGTTATGCTCTGTATAAGCCGCTCGTAAAAGTCCGCTTGATTCAGTGCTTTTGTTACTTCCTAAAACTATAGGTGTGCGGGGGGGGGAGGCGAAATTACGAGGAGCTGAGTGCAGACGGCCGGTTAAAATCGGCCTGGCTTGTTCCGCGATTTATATACGCGAGAACCTTTGCATAAAGCGATTATTTGCTTGGGGGAGGATATATAAGACGGTCGTTAAGGGGAGGTGGTGCTAGATTTCGGCTTGTCAGTGCGAGGGTGAGATTGTTCGATTTGTTAATAACGTTTAAAAACAAGATCATTCGAGGTAATAGCCCATGATAAGTTTCGAACGTTCGTACAATATTGGATCTCGATATAATTGAATCGGTGAGTATTTTAACTAAAGTTTACACATCGGTTGAATGAGCCGATAAATGATATTGAACCTACTCGTTACTCGTACTCATCAACGCATCATTATTATTCAACTAATAAATTTTCTATATAATGCATACGAAAGTAAATGATAATTTTAAATATAATTTAGTAGATTAATCCGAGTTTAACTCGTTCTCAACAGCGGCTGCGGGATTACGACGAAACTCTTGTTATTCGTTTAAAGTTATACGAGTTTCAGAGGAAAAAATATCGGACAAGTTATTCATCAAAATTCAAAATTCTCGCTTCATATAACGCAGTTGGATAGAAAGCGCAAATGCGACAGAATTAAGAAACAAGCACATAACAGATATTACGCGCTACAGTTAGCTCGAACTGTGCGACGGTGGCTTCCTCGAAAAATCAATAAATATGACTCGCTAAAAGCTACGATAATAATCTCCGACACCCCGTCCGTCTCTCCCTCAATTAATCGCTCATAAAGCAAGACAAAGATGCGACGATAAAAAAATAGAACCGAAAACACAAGAACGGAGGAGAGAAAAAAAGTAGGTCGGGTGTGTGTGTGTGTGTGGGTCGCATAAATAAAGAGACCATCGACGTACGAATTCTTTTAAATATATTTTATAAAATTTCCTATTTTATACAGCATATAAAACAATACTCTGTATTTCACTTTATATTCACACATTAGCGCTATACGACTATACCATCGTCGATAACCCTCAATATATGTATAATAACTTTACATTATTCGGCGGGGGCTAACATCTCTTCATTTTCATCTTCTTATCTCTCTTCATCTTCCTTATCTCCATCTCTTACACAATATAATATACTCCCGCATTAGACCTTGCTCCTGGTGATGGCGGCGGCTTGGCTGCGGTTGGCGATCAGCATCTGCTGCTGCTCGAGCTTGGAACGGGCGCTGGCGGCGCGCTTCTGCGCGAGCTCGAGTTCCGCCGTCGCGTCAGCGCTTATCGTCCGGTCGAATACGCCGCTCGTCGCCGACGGCTGCTGCTTCAGCATACTACTCAGACCGTCCACTACGCTGTCCGGGTGGTGCTGCTGAGGTGGAGGTTGCTGCTGCTGAGCGCTCGGTTGATGCTTCGATGGACCTTTTAAGTGGACAAACGAAAAAAGGATCGAAAGTTAAGTGCTAAATCAGATTGAATAGATATTGATCGAGACGTATGAATTTTTAACTTTGCTAAAAGTGGCTGGGTTTGATGGATTGGTCTTTCTAGTGTCTGGTTTTTTTATTGTATATCGTAGATTAGTCGCATTGGCTGTTTGTGCCACAATATCGAGTATTTTAAATTTGTATTGTGTATATATAGATAGAAATGAACGGAAATCATCCATTAGAGTTGATGATTCTGCTCCTATGATTCTGACAGTATCGGATAATTGAAAAGGAAATGCGGATGTAAATAAAGACCAGGATCAAACGTTTATTTTAACTTCGGAAAGGTTAATGATTCTTAATTAGAAATTCAGATTGACGTTGATAACGTGTGAAAAATTAAAATGCAATCAAAAAGCAGAGGTTTTTTGAGGAAATTCAGAAACCGTCTCAAAGCCTAAGCCATAATCTTGAATTATGTAGACATGTTACAAGTTTAAGCTAAGTCGCCGTCGAGCAGCGAGCTTTATTTTAGACGGGTTAATTCTGTACGCTTAGTGCAGTTATCCTCGAAAAATCAAAAAAAAAAAAAGCGAAATCCTTTTTCCACTTAAACTCCCAAGTTAAACGGATCTACATTTTAAAGTTTAATCCAATTAATTGTCACAGAAAATTGATTGTAGAGAAAGGTCTGCATAAGAAATGGTATTTTTGAGTGTGATAAATTACCTATTTTTAGAATACGAAAGTCGACAATTAAGGAAAAGACCATTTAAGTTCGTAATTCCCGACTAAGGATTAAGAAAAATGCTATTACAGGCCATTTAATAGCGTGAAAAGCGTATCCCCTTCCCATATATTATCGATCAGGCTTTACCAGACTGATTCTACTAAGTGCGGATGCAGTATTCACACTCGCTTGGTTTAATCAAGCTTTTGCTTGTTATTCATGATTAATTGCAATGATGGGAGGAAAAGTATTTGTTTAGCTGCTCACCGAACATATAGGATTTACGGACCCATGACACCGATAAAAACGATAATAACAAATAATTAACGCAATCAATAACGGGTTTTTCAAATAAATAAATAACTAAAATCCAAATATTGACAGACACGGATTGTTCCCGAAAACTAAACCAATGCCAAATTTCAAATATCGCATAGAGCTGTTCCAACAAAAAAACTTTGGGATGGGCAGTTCAAGTCGAAACTTTTGCTATCCGTATTCTGTCAATAAATTTCACTAACTGTATAACTATCCTAATAAATTTACTCTTCTCGCGCAAAAAAACTTTTCTACAAGTTTAAAAGAAAGTGTTAGATGCTTTTTGCATAAAATAGATTCATTTCTCTATTTACTTTAATACGTTAAGTAAGTTACAAATAACTAACAACAGCTAACACAATAGAAGCTCACCCTTGATATTCACTGGTGCCCTCCGCGCATTGACCGTATCACCACTCCCTTGCTTCTGCTGAGGTTTGCTCCCCAGATGATTGTGCACGACCGCGTGATTCAAAAACACCGAGTTATCCGGTTTGCCGAGAAACTGCTCGCTCGTGGGGTCATCCACTACTGCACCAGAGTCACCGGCACCACTCAACGTTTGCTGCTGATGAAGCGGCTGAGGCTGAGGCTGTTGCTCCTCGTCGGGCTGCTCCATCCAAAGAGACTCGTCGAAACGTTCAACATCCTCCTCGGAGACACCGGCGGCAGCCAGCTCCTCCTTGGGCAGTCGACTTATACGTGCGCGCACGATCGCCAAGTGTCGGTGCACGTAGTCCTGCTGAGGTGCGAGAGCTGCTGCACGCTCGAGGCATTGGGCTGCCAAACCGAGTTTACCGCGCTCCACCATCACAACGCACAAATTATGCAGGCCCTGGATGTTCGTCGGGTCCAGCTGCAGGATTCGCCGATAGCACTATGAACCAGAAATGATTATTTTTATTGAGAGATTCGTTACTAAGTTTAATAAAATAGAAATGTACGTCAAGATTTAATAAGATAACTTTCGATATGAATGCATATTGTATTTTCAGCTATCCAGATCACAATTCATTCGATTAATCAAATTAAAACCGAACTTCAAATCTAGTATAACTTCCAAGCGCTAATTTGATTAGAGCAAGCTGTCACTTTGAAATTTTAAATTCAAATATAACTTCCATATTTAACGGAGCAGCTTATGTTCTGAGAAAAACGCCAATACGTACATTCTCGGCAGCGTCCAAATCTTTGATGTTGTTAATGTATATGTCCCCGAGTAAAATTAGGCCTTTCACGTGATCCGGATGAAACCTGACCAGCTGATTCAAAAAGGGTGCCGCCTCGAGCGGTCTCTGCTCATCCGCCAGCAGCAGAGCTAGATTGAACAGCGCCGATCTAAAGTCCTCCTTTAGCGCGACAGCATTTCGGAACCACCTCTCGGCGCTCTCGCTGTCGTGGTCGTCCATCGCCAGCATACCCAGATTAAAATGGACTCGCTCGTTGTTCGAGTCCTGAAAATTCAAGCACTTCTGTAGAATATAATTGTACGGGTGTTCGATGCTTAAAATATCATTCCACTCGATCGCGCAAGAGTATGAATAATTCGGCAAGAAAGCGTCGAGCGGAAACTGCGCGTCAATTTGCAATCAGTTTAATGGAAACGGTCGCAAGCTCATCCGGCTTCATCGAGTAGATTTAGGAACGTCGGACGCTTTAAGACAGCATTTCATTGAACAGCGCGAATCCAACTTACGACCTCGTAAAGTCAGAAAATATAACACCAGCTCGGTCGAAATTACCTTTCTCAATAGCTTCAAAAGCCTTTCCCTCGCGACTTTGCGCAGTTCCGCACGGCCCAGCTCCTGCAGCAGTATCGCCGAGTTCAAGAGCGCCTGTTCGTGCTCCGGGTCAAATTCCAGAGCTTTGTCCAGATAAGCTAGCGCCTGCGATGCCTTGCCTTGCTCCAGAAATACAACGCCAAGCTGCGAGAGCCAAAGGAAATGGATTAGTCAAATTGTTTACAACTTCACACCAGTATTTGTCAAAGTAGTAATAGAATCGCCTTTACGTTGTAATAGATGTCGGGGTTGTTGCTGTCGTAGAAGAGAGCGCGTTCGTAGACTTCCTGAGCTTCTTTAGTGCGGTTGAGTTTGATCAAGACGTCGCCGCGATTGATGTAGGCGAGTGTGTAGTCAGCCCGCATACTGATCGCTTGCCGGTAGAGGAGGTCGGCTTCCTCGAGGCGCGTCGCATTTTTCGCGATCAGATTCGCAAGATTTACGAAGACGTTTAGGTGATTTGGCGCTATACGCGCCTGGTACGACTCGCCTGGTTTCGCCTTTGGCAACAGCGACTTTGCCTGGGAGCCACGAAATACATAGAAATATTTACTCGCTAAATTAACGGATAAGATCTAGCGCAGAGTCTTGTCGAAGCAAGCAATCACCTTCAAGTATGCATCCTCGGCCTCTTTGAACATCTTAAGATGATTATAAGTCCGGCCGACGTTGATGTGTGCACCGATGTCATCACCTTGAACCTGCACAGCCATATTGAAGAAGTTCAGAGCCTCCTTGAATCGGCCCTGACTCTCGAGAGCATGGCCCACGTTGTTGAAGAGCTTGGCGTTGCGGTCGTTCACCTTCAGTCCAGACATGAATATCTGGTACTCGTCCAGCCAGTCGTAATTTCGCACGTACGTCTTGGTCGCGTGTGCCAACAGCAGGGAGAGCAGAAGGATGACCGAAATTTTTTTACTGGAAGATAACGAAGAGACGTGAGTTATACGGAGCGTTGGTATTGCAAATTGATATGAAGTGAGGTGAAGATGGTTACCTCTTTTCGCAGAGGATGTGCCAGCCGTACCCGACCAGCATACAGAAGCCCATGGATGGTGCGTACAGTACTCTCTCGGCCACTACAAATCCAACTGGAAAAAATAGATTCGAAGCCGGTAGAAATGGAAGTATCATCATCGCCAAACTCTGTAACAGAAAGCCATTGGGGAATCAGCACCACAAACTCGTGCGTCTTTATACACGAACTATAAGTAGAATAAGATATACGGACCATAATGATAATTATCGACGTTTGTCTACTGCGCGTGAAAATCGCCGTGACCAGGAGCCCGATGACCGTCGAGTGGGCGGCTAGGGTCGCCACGTTTCTAACATCCAACAAAGTCTCTATCAACGGTATCGTTCCCATCGTCCAGTCACAGCACAAGTCAATTGGAAGGAATAGCAGCCGCAGATTCACGGCCGCTAAATAATTGTACGTCAATTGTCGCGTCGGTGTCGAAGCTACGGAAGCGGGATTGTCAAATCTGGAAAATACAATTATACATATATGCATCGAACACAGCGAAAGAATCGCAGGAGCGAGAGGTAATCGCATAATCCGAATCTACATAGCAGCGGGGGAGAGTGGAAATTTTGAATATTAATGCGCGAATCCAAATTCCCGTGAAAATCAATGCAAAGCGGCCGCGCGGGGAAAATTTGTGGCGGTCTGTATAATCATATGTACGAATCTGCATGGGGATCGAATCGACGCTATTGCGAATTAATGCACGCCGGACGAAATTTATGAGAGAGCTTTGAAAATCGCTCGATTAACATTTTCATCTCGTCGCAGTCAAAGAAACCTCGCTCAATTACGATGTACTTATAGTCGTGAGAGAGAGAGAGAGAGAAAAAAAAAGCGACTCACCTCGTAAATACGGGCAGCTTCGAGCCCATTACGTGTAGTCTTAAAATTAACAAACTAAAGGTAACGAGGGTAACGGCCGTTAACCGTTTCGTGCCCTCGCTCGACCAGGTCGGCGAAATCTTTTTACCATCGAACGCCGACTTCACCGCTAATACAATATCCAAAGCTCTAACCTGCAACACATAGAAAGAGAGAGAGACGACGACGAACGAGCGGCCGTTAAATTCGAAACTGCATACATTAAACGGGCAACTTTTGCTCCTAGCTGTATCGTAATATTATACACTCACCCTTTGTACAACGAAAATTTCATACAAAACGCAGACCGCCGTCGCGGTGATGCCCTGCTCCTTACACAGCATGGCGATGAACACAAAGAACATCGACATTATTAATGATCGCCAGCCTACAAGTGTCCAAAAAAAGTGTTCCAGCGTTAATCCAGCTATAAATCGAGATGTGAAAAATGAAGGAGAAGAAAATAAGTGTATACCTGTGGATCTCTTACTTCTGCAACACTTAGTATATGTTATTAAAGCCGCCAGGTAAAATAAGGACGATAAGGTCTCCGCCCTGCCGACGACCCCAGTAACCTGGAAAAGGCATAACCGTTGTTTTTAATCGCATCGTCGTCGTAGTCGTCGTCGTCGTCGTCGTAGTCGTAGGAGGAGAAGAGCCATATAAATTGTCGAATAAAGGAGCTTACCGCCTCCGTGTGGATGGGGTGAACGGCGAAGAGAAGAGCAGACACAAAACTCGCTACGTCGGGGAGAAACATCAAACACGTTCTGGAATCAGAAAAAATGACGAGGGTTCGCTCGAGTCAGTGATACGTGCCAGTGCGCGATTGAGCTGTTAAGCTTTCGGATGGGCTGTTTCCTTCCTTTATTATTATGTTTTCGTATAAGTTCAAATTCATTCGCGATACGGTCGAGCCAATTTCACGGTTGAGCAAATTATTGTTAAATTAATTCAATTATCTCAACTTTGTTGCAGCGCAACAATGTATGCAATTAACAGACACGAATTGATTAAATTTTGTCAGAAAATATATTTTCAATTAAAAATTTGAACAGCCGTAAACGGCGTAGTAAAACTAATTGAATAAAGCGCGCATACCGTTCGAACGTTTCAGACTCGGTACGAGGAAATCCGATGAAAAGAGAATGCAAAGTCCCTGGAATACAGGAAACAAAAAAGCAACGATGATACTTGAAAAAAAAAAAAAAGAAAGTGTGCCAAATCATGTTTATTCGAGTGTATGCCATTAACGCGTACATGTCAAGCATCAGACTCGCTGCGAAGAGCCATTACCGGGATAAAGCGCGAATTTTTTATTCGAAACTATTTTATACTCGGCTCGGGTGCAGCGCGAAAGGTAATTTTCAGAAATTCAATTATGAGCTTGTAAACACGACGGCGTGCGGCACACACAGTTCGCGGATTTTCGACAGCGAGTTCGATGTAATTAGCGTAATTAGAAGCTGCATGTTACACAGGGCAATTTTTTTCCATCCTCCAGAACTCTGCGGAGGTTTGAAATAAATCATCGAACTTGTTGATGCAATTTCCTTGATAGTCGAGGCGGGAAATTGGAATTTTGGAAGCTCGTCACAGTCTCCGATCGCTAATAATAATTCCAGCAAAACAAGTATCCACTGCATTAATTAAGGCGTATATTTTTCCCCAAAGCAGCATGGCACTTCCTGCACATCTCGCGTAATATATCCCGGGCCTTTGTACACGCGCTCGCACGTATAGGCATATACAAACAGGCCATCCGCAAAAGCTCATCGGAATCTTTTCGAGGAAATATCCGCCGCGGGTGAATCCCTCTATTCCTTCAAAGGCGCGCGCAGCGCGACGAGTTGATTTCGGGCTCTCTTCTTTTATTATCCCCTTCTCTATATACATATATACCGGCTGCACGCACGGGGGGGAGGATTGGCTGAATGCCCGGCCACCAAATGAATAACAAACAATTTTTCTTCTCTTTCCGCGCGGCGTTTTAACGAGGTCCCGGCGTTACGTAACTTTTCAATTCGCTCTCCCTTTCTCTCTTTTGCCCCGGCTCCTTTTGATATGAAATTCTTTTTAAATTACAGCGAAAAAGGCCAGTCTCTGTGAATCGACTGCCGGCGGCGCTGATCGATACTCGCCCTCTCATTCACTGCAGCAGGTTCCCTCTCTGTATGTGTGTGTGTGTGTGTCGCTGCGGATACATTGAGAGGCAGAGAGAGAGAGAGAGAGAGAGAGAGACGTGTATAAAGCTTTCTGCTGCGGATACACATATATAGAGAGTCAGGGTGTAAGAGGCTGAATCCATACAGGTTATATATAGAATATGTACGTGTACGTACCTGAAGTACAAGAGACATACTCCGACGTGCAGAATGACATTCAGCAGGTGATAGCCCATGGGATCCAATTGATGTATCATGTAATTCCAACGGAATGTGAGAACGCAGAGCGGCCTGTACGATTTGTGCGATTGTTCCTGCGCAAAAGGAGAGACATTTTTACTGATTAGATAGATGCGTGTACTGTATATATAAGCGACTGTTTCGTTTGATGTGCCGCGCGGGCTCGCGCGGATAATGACGTTGGGCTGTAAGTGCCCTGATTTTGCACGCACGCGCGCGCGCGCGAGCGGATGTAATGAACAAAGCGCGAGCGATTGTTAGGGGGCAGATTGGATATCGTTGTATCGGGTAGAACGACGATAACTGATTTATATAATTATATTAATGGATATCTACTGCAACGGGCTTCATGGCTTTAACGGTGTTTTGATGCTTGTGGAGAGAGAGAGAGAGAGAGAGAGAGAGAGAGAGAGAGAGAGAGAGAGAGAGAGAGAGAGAGAGAGAGAGTGTACATATACTAGTTATAATAGGGTAGTTATTGCGATAGTTATATTTCGATTTGATTGATTGAAGCTTTTGCTATGCTGTACACAGACGTGTAGTACGTTGTATCCGGTGAAACGGAAACGTTACCGCAATTATCTTATACTGACACGTTTCACACAGTGTATCATTAAATTTAGTATTAACGCTTTTATCATTTCATGCCTGTCTTCTATTTCAGTTATCTCGCTTTATATATATAGTGCACAGTCATCGGTTTTATACAAGGATCACCTTTTTCTTGCAAATTTTCAAAGGCTATCGCGCTTGAGAATGATTAGTATTTAGTATGTCGTAAAATAAGATTCAAAAATAAAGTTTACGAAGCTATTACTTCGGCATGACATGCAAAATTTTATTTATAGAAAAAATGAGAATTGCTCGAGTCGAGTTTCAACTTGAAAGTCTACCTTTCACTTACCTCGAACGCTTTTGCATGATTTTAAGTGTATTTCACTTATATAAAAGAAAAATAAAATTAAAATTTTAAAACCATTTAAAATTTGAGCTTCAAACTTGCACAGCTTACTTCTTTCCGAGCTCGCGCAGGCAGTCATCTCAAATACGTAGATCAGAATTCATTTATGAGTGAAACTATTCGAGCACTTGAAATTTTAATGAGCAATGATTACGACAACGTTTTCCACGACGAATCGAAATTGTCAGTTAAAAATACCCGATAGAAGCTCTGGATCCTTTTTCAGAACTGCGCATCAAGGGGATCGCGGAGTTATAATTGCGAATGCAGAAGAAGCAAGAATCGTATATTGGCCGAAATAATTAGAGGTAAAAGTTCAATAGAGCTTTTTTATAATGTAATTGAATTTCAGGTGATTCTTGTGAAAATCAAATTAAAGTACATAGCAGTGAAAAAAGTGTATACGAAAAGAGGTATTATTCCATTATTATTTACGTCGAAGCTCTATATACTCCAATACGATCGAAGCTGTGCTGAACGCTTGAATCGAGCTACCGAAATTTCGAGAGTAACTTTTCATCGGCAGCTTCTCAATTTATTTTACAGATTATTATTTTGTTTTTCAATCAATACTCGCCGTCCAACAAGCAAAGCCTTTTGATCATTCGTTATTTTAATATACACACATCGTACAGTTTGCGCGCGTAACATTAAATTTCCTATACAAATATTTACAAAGAGCTACGCGTATTCTGCAAACTAACAAGAGCACATATCAATCAACGTTATTGCGTCTGCGAGTATTTAACGAGAAAAATCTGCCGAAACTATAGACAGTGTTCCGCACACTCGTCGAGCCAAAAAATCGCCAATTTCATCAAGAATTCACGCCGCCTAGCAAAAATAGAAACGCGCGAAACCCCGACAAAGCTCTCGCTGTATCCCTCTCGATAATCCCGCCAAAATAAAAAAAAAAAAAAATAAAAGTAACAGCTCCGAGTCAATCCCCTCGTCCGCAGACTGTGTACGGGTATATATCGTCCCTGGCGCGATCATCAGCATCAATTTTAAAGCCATCATCAGCCCCCGAAATCCGCGAGCGCGACGACAGCACTCCCCTTCGTTTTTCAATCTCCCTAATCCAATCGAGCCCTCGAGCAAGTGCGCGAGCGAGAGAGTGAGAGAAAAGCCTCTCGGCCAACAATCAAAATCAATTTATAAGCTCCTCAATCAAGCGCACCGCCGCTCGCGCGATAAATATACAGCGCAGCGCACACGACGTTATACATGCGCTGATAATTCGCGATCGCGAAGCGTAAATCACGCCGAGAATAAACGTATACGAGTACCGCACGCTGTCGTCGATCACTCTCGCGTGTATATAAGGAGCGTTACGCGTGTTTAGAGCTGTAGAGAGAGAGAGAGAAAACCCGGGAGAAAAAAGTCGATTCCTTTGAGAGCAGAGAGAGAGAGAGTGAAAACAAAAGCGCTATTTGCGTATATAGGTATACGAGGTATAAGCTCGTGGAGTCACCCTCGTCATCCGCCCGCGTCATTACACACGCGGAGCCGTGGAGAGTTTCTCCGAAAAGAAGGTAAGCGGCGGCGACGATCGCCGAATGAAAACGGACGGACACACACACGCGCGCACGGCGGCGGCGGCAGCCAGTGGATCAATACGCCACGCGCGGCTTCCGAGCCATAGGCGCCGCTGCTGCTGCTGCTGCTTTGGGGGCAGTTGTTATATATCGTCCTCCTTTTCTTTCCTCCTGCAGCTGCCGCGCGAGAGTGTAAGAGAGAGAGAGAGAGAGTCAAGCCTTTTCTACAGCTCTCCCTTTTGCCTGTACGTACATGTACGCGTGTACGATAGTGCGTTCCTGTATGAACGAGGGGTGTATGCGCAGCGACGGGTCTTTAAAGAGAGAAAAGAGACAAAAAAAAAAAGAAAAGAAACAACAAACACTCACCTTGTGCATGGGGGTACCCCAGAAGTCGTTGAAGAAGACATTCTTGAGGGGCGTGTGCGGTCTCAGGTCTCGGTTATCCTTGATCGCGGATATGTCGTCGAAGACGAAGCCGCAGCCGAGACTGTTGAGGTAGCAGGCGAACGCGGTCGCGGCTACCACAGCCGCGAGGGCTCCGCGCGCTGGCACTCCCATGTCATGCCCCCGGCTGCCAACACCACCTGCCGCCGTCTCTCAGCTTGTTTACCACCGTCAAATCGACTGCAGAGCCGGCATATCTATCTCTCTCTCTCTACGCTCTCCTTAGCTCTATCTTCCTTCCTCCTTTAATCACCTTAGCCTCGTGGAAGCTTGACCAGAGACTGACGTCGGCCGGACAACAGCAGCTCCGAGACTCGGGGTCGACGCTCTCGGGGCCGCTTCCTCATAATAACGGTACGCGCGCAGCTATGTGTGGTGCTCGGATTTCGCTATATAGACACTTGGCTGAGCGCTGACGTTCTTCCTCCTTCCTCTGCTATAACAGTGAAGACGCGCACGGACACACGGCTACCTCCTCCTCCTCCTCATGACGATCGTTACGACGATGTTATTCCTCCGCGCGGTTGATATTCTACTCCGGCTCTGCGAAAAACACTCCCGAGGACACGCTGTGCGAGTGTCCGGAGAAGACGCGTTGCTGATGCTGCGAGTCCCGGAGACTGTGTGAGAGAAAGAGCCCTGTCCGAGCTGCTGCTCTGCTGCGCCGGTGCTGGATATATTGTTATTTTGGCGCAGGCGCGAGCCGAGAGAGAGAGAGAGAGAGAGAGAAGGATACGATCAGCACACACTCTGCCAGCTCTAATAAGGTCTGTTCGCTGTGAGAGGCAGATAGCGGAGCTACGACCAGCTGCGACGCAAGGACGTGCGTTCTTTTGCGTGATTAATGGGGGTTTTTGGTTTTTCGACCGCCGGACGATTTATACGGTTCTTTTGCGGTGCTCTATATATAACTGCGGGGTATAGAGATGGATGGGGAGGGTTGTCGATGCTTCGCTGATTATTCCCCGGGGGTTTGCGAGCTACTCCGCTGTGTATTATCGATGACTTATACCGCGCTTTTTTTAGGGGATGAAGCTGATTATTTTGCAGGAAATATTCTATATATAACAATTTAGGTATAAACGCGAAAGCACCGTAAATTAACTCTTTATCTGCTTATCATTCGCGGTGGATTCGCGCACGTTTTTGCGTATATATATACAAGCTTCGACGCCGGCGAGTTAAGATCTTCGGAGCTATCAATTATAACGGCGTTGCATGTTGGACTCGCATAAAAGCGCGCGCCTTTTAACTTTGAAACGGGGAAAAAACGCGTCTCGTATAAAATTTATCATCCGCGTGCGTGAGTTAAAAAAAAAAGTGTAACTGTCTTGACGTCGTGTGTGCGGTTACAGTGTTTTACGAACGTTCGCGATAAATTGTTATTTATCGTTTTAAATACACAGCGCGCGACTTTTTCAAAAGATCCGCTTCAACGGAATACAATTTTTAGGTATACGGAGTGTCTCTCGCCAGAAAAACATAATCGCATATTACACATATATTCATATCTCGCCCGCAGGCGGACGAACGAACCCACCAAGCGTAAAAGAGACGAATCCAGTGCGATGAGCGACAGGTAGAAAAAAATCCGTCTCGCGATCGCGTACACGGCTCTGTTATATACCTATATGTATATACGTACAAACACGACGGCGCCTGCGCGGCTCAACTTTTTCGGCTCTTTTGCGCGCAATTTTTTTTTTTTTTTTTTTTTGCTCGACTCGCGTGGCGCGCTCGATTCCTTTCTCGCGCTCTATATATATATGTGTGTGTGTGTGTGTGTGCGGTGCGCCGCCGTCGCCGCCACGTCTTCGTTCCTTTTTTCGAGCGCGCGCGAGTCGCCGCAGTAGCAAGCGACTCTCTTTTTGACGAATTAATTTCAGCTTTTTATGAAAGAGACGCACTTTGTGCGCGACGCTATCCGGCTTGTAATATGAGCGGGCACATGTCGCGCGGTTCGCATTTTTAATGGAGAATTCGTATTTCTTTTTTTTTTTAGATTTTATTTACTTTCTTTTGCCAGAGAGGGCTGTCCCGGAGTAAAAAGGTGGTCAGTTCTTTTTTTCGGTGCCATGCGCGCGGGTGGATGAGTTGAGGGCCAGTGTGTGACACGTTACGTTGGTTAATTTTAGCGGCTTTTGAAGTTCTGTAATTTTGGGATTAAATTCACCAAGCGTAAAACTTTTGGCGAATTCCACTTTTATGAGTTTTCCGTACAACTTGTGAATTGCCAAAAAAAAAAGTGTTATTAGAGTGTAATACAGTTTTTCTTTCTATACCATTATAAATATTGAAAAAGACAACGAACTACTTGGCATCTCTCGGCAAATGCAAACATTTCAAATCTCCCCCCTCACGATAGAGCTCAATCCGAAATAACCCGAAACTTCATTACCGACAGTCGAAAAGGTCGCAACCTCTTTCCAGATGTCGCCAGCTCTCGACTATCGTCTCGAAACCACGACCGCACAGACGACATCGACAACCTCGCGCCGACGAAGCAGACGTCCCGTCTCTCACGAGCGCGACGTCGGAGCGAGTTTTTCGCCCCCGAGGTCGAAAATGGCCGCGTTGATACCGAGGACTCAGCTGCGAGCAGCAAGTAAGACATCCTCCCACGTCCGTCTGTAGATGCGCGAATCGAATGAAAAACTCGAGCCGATCTGCCAGTCGTTTTTCCCATAAAAAGTTTATTTTTCATTATGTAACTGTCAATAAAGCCAGTTTTATTTACTGTTTATCTGTTCGCAGCAAGACAAGGTTTGTGTGCCGCCAGTCAAGCAGTGCAGGTCTGCAACTACTCGCAGAAGCCTAGGATCATCAAGAACCCGACTACTGCCAGTCTCAGGAAAGGCACTGGTGGTCGCAGCTCTTTCAATGGCATTGTTTGCACTGTCTTTGGCAACTCTGGATTCATGGGCAGATATATCTGCAATCGGCTGGGCAAAATTGGAACCCAGGTGTGTTTGATTTTTTCAAAAGCCTATTTGTATTGCTTAATTTCTTACTGTTTGCAATTTCAGTTGATCCTTCCTTACCGAGGGGATTTCTATCAAGTTGCACCTTTGAAGTTGTGCGGTGATCTTGGACAAGTTCTATTTCATCCATTCGACCTGCGAGATGAAGAATCCATTCTCAAGTGCATCAAGTACTCCAATGTTGTCATAAATCTCATAGGCTGTGACTGGGAAACCAAGAACTTTACTTACGACGACTGTCATGTCCAAGGTGCAGCTAGGTTAGCTAGGATTTGCAAGCAGAATGGAGTCGAAAGATTCATTCATGTGTCTTGTCTAAATGCCAGCCCCAATCCTGAGGTATTTATCTTCTGAATGTTCTGTTGAAATAGTGATTAAGAAAATCTATATTGGCATTTTTTACTTTTGCAAGCCAATCTTACTGCCAGAGGGCTCCAAATTTTTCAAATCCAAGTGGGAGGGTGAATCGGCTGTAAGACAAGAATTCCCTGATGCCACTATCATTCGACCAGCTGATACTTATGGAACTGAAGATCGCTTCCTTGCGTATTATGCGCATAGATGGAGACAGCATTTCAGGTAAACACTGTTACTTAGCTTACAAATTCAAAATTTAAATAGTTATTGACGATCCATTAACATTTATATGCTTTATCAGAGGTATACCGATGTACAAGAAAGGTGAGCATACTGAGAAGCAACCTGTATGGGTAGGAGATGTTGCTGCTGGAATTGTTGCAGCTGTAAAAGATCACCAGAGCGCTGGCAGGACTTACCAATTTGTTGGGTAAAGAAAGCTGTTTAACAATCATTCATTGATTTTTTTTTTCATCACGAGTTACATTTAACCGTTTTTCAGGCCAAAACGTTACAAACTTTCGGATCTGATGGACTGGTTCCAGGAATTGTTGAGACGCGAATCCGTTATTTACGGATATCGTAGGTTGGATCTGGATATGATGCCACTATTCAAACTAAAAGTCACCCTTACTGAGTTTATCAGTCCTGCCTATCCTATAGGATATTTACATTGGGAAGGTTTGGAAAAGGTAAATTATTTTTTCTTCTTTAGGCGTGCGTTGCTAAATATTCTTAAATACATACAAATTCGTGATTAAAAAAATGGGTCAACAGGAACACACAAGTGACAGGATCGTGAAAGGTGTACCCACGCTTGAGGATCTTGGTATCACACCAGTACCAGTAGATACACAACTTCCGTGGGAAATCAAGCCCCATCGCTACGACGGCTCCTACGAGGATTCAGTTGGAGAGTACCCGGACATTATTCCTCCGAAACCCTTAGCTGATAAGGCTCTGAATTTCTAAATTAGTTATGAGTCAAAGTAATGAATACATTCTAGAGAAAAACACGCGTCTATTTATTACGAGTGGCTTAGCATCGAATTCGGTAAAAATTTTTATTTCAATTCTGTTGGCACGGAGTGCTATAGAAGCAGTGAATGTATTGAAACGATCCATCTTTGTAAATAATAAAAATCTGTTATATTATAAAAATTGCAAAAATTTCAAGTGAATAACTTGTGACTTCTAAAGTAACTTGAATAACAACAATTTTTTAATTTAGTTCGTTTAGTTTTTATTACGTTCTCGTTATGCGTACCGTGAGTCATATATTTAAAATGTACATACAAGATCCGGAGCAATTGTTTGGTTTAAATACTGTGAATTAACAAATGGGAAGTTTTATTGCATAATCTCATCTGCATCGACATCTTCTGAATGCTACAAATATATCCTGTAAGTTTGACATACAGCCATTTTATTTCAAATTTTGATTTCATTCACTTTATTCTCAACTTTTTCTGTTGACCCTCTTTTAATTGTGATTGACATTTTACATCAGAAATATATCGCTGTGTAATATAATGTATCATGATTCAAAATCGAATTGCTTACAACGTCAGACTTTCACAGTAATTACTTTAGAAAAGAGAAAAAAAGTGGTTCAATAGTCTTTTGACCTAGAACGTTATCTGTGATTTGTCTCAATTTCTAAGTATCGATACACATCGTGCAATCGCTCGGATGGACGGTAGCCTATTATTTTAATACGATATAAATCTCAATTATTTCAATGACTTTTTTCACTTATATTCTGTTGACCTCAGTTCAGAGCAGTCCTTCGATATGAGGATTCTCTTTTTGATCAAACACCTTTTAACCAATACGATTAATTTCGCCAAAAGCCTAACAATAGCATATCAAGCACTTCAGAACCGGATCAACGTTTTTATTATTGGCGCATCGATCGGTCATCTTTAAAAAACTATGTTGCACACGGCAGTCTCGCTTATCGCCTCCTCGATCATCCATATCGCTTTAACCGATAATAACAATTAAGTTCATTCGTATTACGAGAGTAGGCGTGTTTATATATATATATATATATAGGAAAGCGCAGTGCACACGGTCTGACACGAATTCAGGCACGAAAATTCTTGTCCAAACACAGGAAACGAATGTATTTCACCGAGACAATATTGATCGATCGGTTTCTCGTGCGCATACGCGATTCCGTGATTCAATAAACTCTCCGATAAGGCTAAGCGTTTTTGCAAACACAGTTTTATATTATTATAGCGCAGATCAATGTGTAATTTAGATGTCATGACGAAATTATTAATTCTCGATGCAGCACAGTACTTACATGCACGAAATCGGTTACCGATTTTGAAATACCGATCTACGTGCACCCATTGCCGATTCAAAGGTCTCGAGCGTTTATAAGGTCAGCCATGCGACGCCCTGCATACGCAAACGTCGCGTGTACCTGCGGGCCTTGATTAAGGTCGTCGCTTGCGTTTGTTTTTGGACTGTCCAGCCTTGTCGCTCGGTTACGTAACGAGAAGAAGAAAAATATGTGTAACAATCGTCGTTCATCCTTCCAACTTGTCGAGATAGCCTCGTGCTTTTATCTCGTGTCTCGCGTGAAAACTAATTGTCAATTCAGGCGATAAGAGCGTATGGGAAAAAGTTTTTACCGTTCGTAACTTTCGCTCTCTTTTACGCTTATTACCCGGAAAATCTCGGCTAACGACGAATTCGTCGACACACGAAGTTGCGTTCTTCCGTTTGTGCACAGGCTCGTCGTGCGTTCTCCCAGTCCCGATAGAAAAAGTTACAACTCCGATCGAAACCACGTTGCTCAAGAAAGTTATCGGTAATTTTAGCACCTGTACACGTGCGCGTACTATATATTGTACACAATTGTAAACCCGTGGAATATTAATGTATATGAAATCGCTGAGAGATAAAGCAATTATGCCAATTTTTTATCCGCCCGCGTCGACCCGCTATTTCACCTCACTTATACATATACTCCCGTGAAAAAAAAAAAAAGCAGAGTAAAACACGTAACCGTATCAACGAATTACCCGCTGCTCAGACGTGCGTAAAAAGCACACGTCGGTATGTGCTGTGTTATGTGTACAACGTACACGCGATACACGAGCCAGCGGTCGAGGTATTTTCCAATCGAATAGAGCCGAAACGGCAATTAAGCGATTAGACGAATGCTTTTTCTAGCCCGCGGAGTGCAACCGATTTTCGCATTGTTTACCGCTGTGTGTATACAGGAGGAAAATGTGTCTTTGCCGCGTTGAATATTATTTCTCTCTGTAGCGTTTTTTATACTTTTCAGCAATCAAAATTGCCGATTAGATATATAAAAAAAAAAAAACGCTCCTCTCGTATATACGCGGTAAATATACTCGCGAACGTCCGATCGAACCTCAAGCAGTTATCGTCGTCCACAGCCCATCAAACTCACTCACTCAGCTCTCTCTCTCTCTCTCTCTCTCTCTCCAAAAATACCGACAATTTCGCCGAGACTCGAGGCGCGGGTGTCGGAGATAAGCGATGTCCAGCGGATAATAAGCGCGCTCGATCAGGCCTGTACGTGTACAATGTACATACACACGTATACACTTACGCATTCGTGAGCGTATAGATAAATGTATAGACGAGGGCGCCGCTCGTTCATTATCCGACAAGACGCTCGAGAGACGATAAAGTCTCCGAGGCACGTCCGAGTGTGTGATTCTCTCGCGGTGGATCGATTTTATACTTTGAGCGTTAGTTGCTTTTTTTTCTAACCGGATATTGTGCGACGATTGTGTGGTGCTGCGGACGGCGATTTGTTCTTTTTTGGGGAGAGATCTCGCGAAGTAGGCGGTGGATTTTGAGAGGTAGGTGTTTTTTTTTTTTTTTTTTTTTATACGTTGGAATAAATCGATGAATTGAGAATAGTTGGTGACGAGCGAAATGTGCGAAATGGAACGATAAGATTCTTATCCGAAAATAGATTAGCTCGGACATGCTGATGTTCGAACGAACAGCGATGAAAATGTTTCGATCGATTCGCGCCAGTACAATTGTAAAAATGAAAAGTCTCACTGATCGAAAATATCAAGATAAGCAGTATCTCTGCCCGTGTATTTCGTTGAAAAGAAAAGTAGTAGTGTATCAATAAGTACATCGCACCTTATTTACTTTTCCTACTCTATTCGCTGTCCGATAAAAAGAATCGATTTCTCTCTCAGCCAGAGGTACTTGAACTTTTTAAAAGCTTACGAACAAAATGTTTAACCTCGATAATCTTTTCCTAACCGCATAGACGATATAGTCGAACGTAATCCCTTCACGGAACCTCACGATCCCCAACAGCACAAGCTTCCGCCTCGATCCCATTCAAGCTCCGCACAGTAGCTGTGCACAGCATCCAATATAAAGCAGAGCGTCGAGACATTGTCAGTAGTCGCGTATACGTATAGGACTCCACAATACACGTACATATAACATAATACGCTCGCAAAGAGACGAATGTACCCGCAGAGCTAGCCAGGGCCCATTACGAGCGAAACGGATGCGCGTAACGAGCGCTTTGATAGTCATCCCGCGAGAGGAGAAGAACAGCCTATATACTACTGTGTGCGTGCGAGACTCGACGACCATATTTATGTGGACTTATTTCGTCTTCTTCTTTTTTTTTTTTTTTTTATAAGGAAGAGAGACGCTCGCGGCAAGTTTTAACGAGGGATGCGCGCGCGGATGAAAGTTTTCGCTTAGGCGCGACGAGAGAGTTTTCGATTTACTCGATTGGTGCAGCACGGCGGGGAAAGTGCTTTTGTCGCGGCGATTAGGATGTCCATTATAGCGTTAGAGTGCTAATCGGGAGGAGAAAAGTTTTTCGATTTTTTGAGGAATTGAACCATTACTCGAAACTTGCTTCACTATTTCCGACGAAATCTGGGACGACGAGTATAAGCGAATAATCATAACAATTGACTTTACATAATGTACGGAGTGTACGGACGTGTAAAATTTCGCTCGAAATAATTGCCGGGTAATGATCAAAGAAGGACACTTGAATCGTATAATTTAAGTTTAGCGAAGATTGCATTTGCGAAGCGTCGTTATAATACAATGAGCGCTGACGGATTCGGCGAATTCGCTAGATCATATTTTGTTCCTATTATATTTGGAGCTACTGCGGCGCTTTGATCGAATTACAGCGAATTGAATTAGCGAATGAAAATTATCCATTGCCATAAATATTCCCAATTAATTAGCGCGTATATGTGCATAATCGCGTTACGTAAAAGTACAGCGGATTGGAGATCGTTAATCTGTCACTTGCGCGATAGTGTGGGTAGTCGCTTTTTTACAATGAAATTTTAATTGCAAATCGATCATTCAATCTATATATCCTGCTCGATCGCTTATCCACGCGGCGATGTTTCAAAAGACATAAACATCTATACTAATTCGAAGCAAAACCTTCCGGCTACCTCGTTCATTGTTTTACAAATTTACAATGTTATATATATATATATATATATATATATATATATATATATATATATATATCATTCGAAAGTCATAGAAACAACGTTATCTTATATCTACGAAGAAATTTAATTTAACAGAAACTTTCATCCCCAGCACCGAATAAACGTCGACCTTCGATCCGCCCGACTACTGCCGTATGAATCGAAGTAGCCGCGATATATCGCTCGGCTGGCATTTTTTCACTATTTATATCAGAGCAGCCGAGCTCGTATGAATTTGCATCCATAAAATCGATTTACGCGACGGGCGCGGTCGTTTTTGTTTAGCGAATCTTTGTTTTCCACTCACACCAAAGTCTAGTCATTCGAGCTAGTACACGTATTAGATCGTCGAAAACAAAGCGCAAACAAACGAGAAAACGCAAACGTTTGCTCATCGAGCCTCGATATCTCGCGTTATCTCCAATATACAGTCGAAATAAGCTCCCGTGAGATACAGTCCCTCTCTTCGCCCGCAGTACCTATTATATACTAAACGAGAAGATAACGCGCGGTACGAGTCGCGAAGAAAACATCTGCGTTAGTCAGTCGCTCTCTCGGCTGATGTGATTTACGCGAGGGTAACACGTCGGATTATATTCGTATTCTCCCGCTATAGTTATGTCCGTGTGTGTGTGTGTGTGTATATAGGTATATACAAGCTGACGGGAGCAGTGGGTTAGAAGCGAGAGCGGTAGTCAGTAGTCCGCTGGCTGTGTCGGTCGCGCGACGCGACGATCGCTATAGCGATGTCGGTACCGGTAGTCTCGTTCGCTCTTTATACCAAGACTGGATGCCTCTGACGATGCTCGATATATACTTATACATAGGATTTTATTTTTATACTTTTAGTGATAAAGTGCGCTCGAATCGTGGTGCGGTGAATTTTACATTTTTATTTTTACCGATCATAATAATAGAATAAAACATTGTTCCAAGCTTTCGTCCGCGTTTTCCCGATGCTTTACGAGTTTGTAACATCGCCAGAACTAACGTTGCGTCTATATATAATACTCGGAAGAAGGCGTTGCGCTGTGTCCGCGCGTGCGAATAGAAGTTTATTCGATTCATTGTCGTATAAGCTCGAATATGAGAGTCTATATAGTTTACCCCAAACTCAAAAATCGTCGACCTTCGATGTTTCCTCGTTTAGACTCTCATTATGGACGCTATATTATACGTAATTGCCTATACTTAACGATTTCTCGCGTAATTAGATATTCAATTTTATCGGTAAGAACAAACTTTAATTTTCGCAAGTAATTTTCAACGCTTTAAACGTACGTGTGCGTTTCAATTGCTGCTTTACACAACGTTAACGAGATAGACCCGCGTAAACCTTTTATTTACAGTCATATGCGTTTGTATCAGATAATACAATGAAAAAAAGAATCAAAACAATAACCATCTCCCATATATACAACACAGCGTGTTATAATGTATAATAACGCAGCATCTCTCGTGCGCCTGTCTGTTCAGCAGAGCCAACATCAGCAGCAGTGGAGATTGACTAAGGAACGGTACTAGCCGCTGCAGCCGCTTCTCTCTCGTACTCTACTCTACTCACGCGAATCGAGAGCCGACCGGCGGGTGCTAGACACGTGTGTTTATATATAGTGAGAGCTAGATATAGCGAAGCATGGCGATGAAAGAGTGGTTCAGGAAGCTCAGGCCGGTCCAGCTCTACCTCGTTCTGTTCTTCACTATCGCTTACTTCGCCGTGGAAATCGTCGCGTTCTACGTATCCCACACGCTCACCTTGCTCATCAATGCCTACCACATGCTGTGCAACATCGTGGCCCTCATCGGCTGCATCGCTTCGATTAAGGTGAGTTTCTTTGTTTTTTCTTCTTCTATAATAAATTCCCAACAGCTCTTCCTTTTTTACCCATACGCGCAACTTTCCTGCTCTCCATTTCACGTGTAGTGCATTACGCTATCCACTGAATACGCGTACTTTCACTGCGAGGATTGTCATTGAGGCCCTGTCCGTCATTATACGCGCGCCTACTCTTTCCGTTTCGGAGAAATTTTCTAATGGCAATCGTAATTGATTCCTTCCCGCGCGGATCTTTCTGGAAAACGAAATTTTTTTTTAAACCTTCTCCTCTTCTCGCAGTACGAAAACGAAGGCAACAAGAGCCACGAGAGTTCGTTGGCATCGCTAAAGGATTCGGCGAGCAGTTTGGACGAAAAAAGCTTGAACCAGCCGGCGACGAAGAAATCCAAGGTAATCGTTTATCTTTTTAAAAATAGAGCGAAAATAACCGGTCCACGCTATTGTGTATATAAATCAAATAGAAACCTAATCCGTGTTCCAGCAATCCAAGTCGGAGCGACGCATGAAGAATACCTTTGGCTGGGCCCGTATCGACGTCGTGACGATGTTGATCTGCTGCGTACTTCTGGCCTCGTTCTGCTTCTCGACGATCGTCGAGTCGGTCCAGACTCTCCTTCACATCGATCATCTCGACGCTATGCACTACCCTCTGCCCATAATGAGCATAGGCGCATCTGGAATTCTGCTGAACGCCTTTTGTTATTTCTTGATCGGCGGCTACACCTTCAATCAGGGAGTTTTTCTACACTTCACTCAGAACGGCGAAGTTGTGCTGAAGAGGTGAGGGCCTGCTCGTTATTTTTCACATCCGCCTATGGTATTAGAGTCGGCTGTTATTATTCAAGAGAAAATTCGCCTTTTTATTATTATACCTAGCGACGACTTCCTGTTATGCTCTATCGTATCTTACGGTACAAGTTCACAATACCGCAAAGTCAATTTTGCCCGCACTGGCGGTTTAGATGAGCTATGTATTTTTTAATCGAGTGAATTCCTCGGAAGCTAGCGGAAAATTCGAGGAATCGTTATCGCCGCACGATATTTTTCGATCGAAATTTGAAAGGCTAATTCACCGGCGCTGGGAAATAATCTATGTGGTTTCTCACAGAACTGGTTTAAAATGTACCAGATATTCGTTCGCGGCTCTTCCCGACCAGTTATGGATACTGTAATATTCGAACCGGTTTCGATCCCCCTGCGCTTATGATAAGGAGTTTTTTTTTTTTTTCTCTATTTACGGCACGGGTCATCCTCTAATACGCTATTCCAGAAATATGTTTTGTATACTGAGTATTGGACATTGATTTGACGCAGGAGCCCAAACACGGAATCGATGTCGGAAGGTGAAACGGATCAGACTCGTCGTAGTCCCATAGTAGTGCCGAAGAGCCAAGGACTGCGCGAGATGTGTCGCGACGTCCTCGGCTGTGTCCTGGTGATGATAGCCTCGTGCCTGGTCTACTTCACCGACAGCCAAGTGGCCAAATTCGTCGATCCCATCATCGCCATCATCTCCGCCGTCTCCCTCTTCTTCATCAGTCTTCCTTACAGTGAGTTCTATGAAAAAGCGTTAAACAATACTTTTATATTTTATATTGACTAACGTTTTTTCAATCGACTTTTGTTCAGTGAAGGAATCGGGCCTGATTCTCCTGCAGACAATTCCGAATCACATCAACATCGATTCCCTGCAAAAAGACCTCCTCGGGGCGTTTCCTGACATCGTGAACGTGCATGACTTGCACGTGTGGCAGCTCAATGGGGAGAAAGTCGTCTCGACCGTTCATATCATTTACGCCGATCCTACGGTAAACAATGCGTTGCTTTATCGTTACAGCTCAATTTATTTATTTATTTATTTATTTTTTTTTTTTTTTGGTTTATTCAAATTTTGATCATCAATTCGCAGGTGTGCGCCAGGATCACCGACCAGATAACCGCCTTTTTCAATGACATGGGGATAACCCACGTTACCATTCAGCCGGAATTTTGCAAGGTGAGAATACTTTCGTTTTACAACGAATAACTTTAATCTCATTTTAATAGCATTGTTTGCTTTCCTTGAATCGCTGATGCTCCTTCTACGGAAGCGTTTAAACCTTACTTATGTACACAGCGCAGCGTCGTATCTTATACGCGACCCGACTCTGCGATTACAACAAAGTCTTTCCGTACATATGTGACATTTTTTAACAATTTATTTTTAATTTTCAGATGAAACCGCACACGGGACCACACATCGACTGCCTAATCCGCTGCCAAAGCAAGCACTGCAGCGCATCGACCTGTTGCTCGCGGGACGAGCTTCTCGACGACGACCACCACCACCACCACCACCATCACCACGATCACCACCACGACCACCACATAGTCAGCAAGAAATTCGGCTCCAAAGAGATCCTCCCCGCCGACCCGTCATCCGTCGATCTCAAGCGTTTCACCATAAACGTCAGCGACATAAACGAGACATCGAGCGAAACCGGCTGCGTCAAACGCAGTATCAGCTCCAGCGAACTGACCGTCGAAGTCAGCCAGAAGAACGACGACAATCGTCGTATCGTCAATGTTGATATTGTGGAAAACAAAGCGACGCTCGAGGTGCTACAGACCAACGACGACGAGCTCACGATAACGGAATGCAACGACGACGGGGAGGAACGATGAGAGTATATATATTAAGATGTGTGATGTGTGGCTGAATACGTGCCTTATATTGTAAATGATTTTTGGTTTTTTTTTAAGAAATATGTAAGGAAAACGAGAAGACTGGATGCTATAGTATTTTAAGTTACGTATAGGGACCGAGTCGTCTATTTTGTGTACAAAGAGTCGTTGCTCGCATGTGTGTGTGTGTGTGTGTGTTGCTGATGTACAGCACAAGATTCTGTGTATAATGTGAATATTAGGTCCAATTTTGTATACGGTATAGATGCCACGAAATCTTTGAGAGATTTTCCGTCTGCTGAGACAATAACTTTTTCTATTCTACGGGACGATGTATTTTGTACAAAGCCACTTTGCTATAATTAATACGCAGTTTTGAACTTGTAGCTAGAGAAAACAGCGAAATGACTATACCGTGCGTTATATAGTTGAATAGCGAAGGTCTTAAATGATGAGATGTATGTAATATTTTTGTAAGATGTGTATTGCAATGTGTACATTTTATGAAGTTTTACACAGACGAGTTTCAAGTCTATCTTTGTATCATACCATTGTATATCTGTATTTTAAGATTTTAAACAGTTATATAAGATAAGAGATAAACTTTTTAATAATTGCTTCTCTTTTCTCGTTTCATTTATGTTATATACCAACCCATCCCATTTACCGATCGAGTCGATTTTCCGATCGGTAGCTCGACGTACGAAATATATAATTGTACCGATTCATGAAGGAGGGCAACGGTGTCGCGATTTTGCTTCATTCAGTTTTTACCATTGATTATCAAAACAAAATGATTGATTTACTGTGATTTGATTTAACATACCTATATTGGCGCAAAATTTTTTACTATGTTATTTAAAAATCGGTTTACCGTGTATTAACAAGTAAATCTTTATAAAAGCGACAGTCATTTAAACGATCCAAGTAGATAAGTGCCGAGCACGGCAAGACATTCTTTTCTCAAAGTCTGTCATTATCAATTAATCCGCGCGTTCCTTCGTAAGAATTACGCGCATCCAAGAATATAATACGACGGATGAAGTAGACAGCTACTAATAACGCCTTGTCTGCCTCGCGGACAAACAATGCATTTGATTTCCATTAACTCTTTCACGCGGCGGTAAAATTTACCCGTTTCTCGTTAAAAAAATTCTAGATAAACATTCAATCAGTACGACTTAAATCCGATTTGTTATTTACACATCCATTGACCCTTTCCAACAATAATAACGATATACCTCCGAGAAAATAAAAAACTCCAGAATATCAATTACTAGAAAAACTTCATCCGAATGAAGCCGTCACACTAGCTCATATCCCCGCATAATTTAGAGAACGTCCCTACTACCTACATACGCAGTACACACGCGTCCCCTCTTCCTCACTACTACTTCAATTGAAGTCTCTCTCTCTCTCTCTCTCTCTCTCTCTCCCATACACACACGCACACACGTATACGCTCCGCGAGTGCCGCGACCGCGTCTACCAAGCGGTAGTAGAGGCGACGAGCAGTACCGGCGCGGCTGCAGTTGACCATCTGACCAGCCGTGGTATCGGGTGTCAAAAGCCGACGTCGACACCGTATATCACGATAAATTGTAAAAAAAAAATACACATAGTTGCAGGTGGTGACGTTTTTATATCGGTAGGCGAATATAATATTTTAAACTTGCGGGTATATCGTTATTTTTAGTTTTTTTTTTCCGAGATTGACGGATGTGTAGATGCAAAAAGTGACGGCTTTGCGTTTTCAATGCTGAAACCGCGAGATCATATTCCGCGGTTCTGAGCAATTTTTCTCTTCTCGCTCTCGAAGCGATAACGAATCGGGAGATGCATTATTCGTTCGATTTGCATTTTATGAAAGTGAGAAGAGAGTGAGTCACTTTTATGATTTTCGAACCGGAAACAGTGCGCCTGAGAGAGAGATACATGGAGCGCGAGGTGTGGGTTACGTAAAAGTTGTGCAGTTCGCAAATCTGCAGAGCTGAAAACTCGTTTATGCGGCTTTCACAAACCGACAATTTTTAATTAATCTCCGCGGACGTTAACGCTGTACCCGCATCTCGTCTCTAAAAAAAAAACAAAAAAAAAAAACATCCTTCAAACCGCTGGAAACAATAGCCCGCGAGATCCGACATCGATACCGAACACACTGGTGCGGGTAAACTCAACGCGTCGTGAGTTAGGTACGAATATAACACACGGACACACAAGGCTCCCAGTCATACGTTCATTCGGCCGAGCGAGAGACTTTTAGCGCATAATAATGCGCGCAGCCTTGTAATGGAGGCGCGGCTATATGTGCCGCTGCACATTTTTCTCCTGCTCAGACTTCAGACCGGCGAGAAAAGACAAAAAACCGTCGTCGGGACTCTTTAACCAAACGAAAAAGAAGCTCTCCGTTGATTTTTTTTTTTTTTTTTTGGGGGGAAAGGACCATCGGTACGCTTTTTATCGCACAAACGACGCGGAGTGACATCATCGAGTGAGATCGACGAATGTAGGCGATTCCCGATTCCCTTGGTACGCCCACGCGCGAGTGAGCCGTTTGGGCTACGTCAGCTTCGTCTCGTCGTAGCAGTGCGTTTGTGGTCGTGTAGCCGACCACTTGAGGATTAGCCGTGGTGATTATTATCTGTTTGCGAGTGAGTCAAAGTTTTGCAAATTTTCGAAGCTCGAGATGGAAGAGGCCTTTTATGGGAGAAAGACGCACGTTATAATATAGTGCGATACAGTGCGCGCGTTTTATATTTTCGCCCAGAGTGGAATAAGTGATTAGCTTTTTATAGAGCTGTGCGTACGAGCGTTGAACGAGGTGATTCGTCGGAAGAGTGCAATTAAAGTAATTGGCGGGGAAAAAAAAATAAAAGTCTCGAAATTCTGAATTTTCGAGAGGACTATATACCTTAATTGCTCGTTTAATCGTTCTGTGACTCAGTTTTCACACAGGCTCACGCTCGTGTACTCTCGAAGCGTATTTTTTTCGGTTACCGTTACGTCACTTTTCCAAACAACCTCGAATCTTCTCGCGTGAAAATAAAAAAAAAAAAAAAAAAAAAAAAACGCCATATCGTATCGCGGTATTCTTTTCTCTCTCAGCCACTTGTTCCCGCACATCGAGCGGACGCATCGGTATAGCACCGTAGAGTTGAGCATTTTAAAAGCACACCGTAAGTGAAACTATACACTCAGCGTAGTAGCCGCGTATAAAGGGAGAGCGTTTATCTGCACGTGTAGAGAATATAAAAAGTGGACTGTCGTCCCGGCGCAGAGTTGAGCAGTCGATAGCGTTGAATAAGTAATGAAAATCTGATTTTAGGAGCGCGAATGAATACATAGGAGAAAAGCGTAGGTACACAACACACGAGTATGTGTGGCTCGAATCAATACTCCGACGAAGGCGCTTTTTTTCCTCTTCATCCTCGAGGTTATTGCTCATTTTGTCACCTCGAATGTAGTGCAGTAGTCGTATCCTGTGTGTTAGCTCGACTCTAAGAGGATCGGTTTTCGAGGAAATCGCGTGCGAGTATATCCTCGAGAGATATGTCGAGGATTTATCCGGAAAAGTGGGGTGCTTTTTTTCTTTTGCCTTTAAAGTTGTGCCGTACGCGATTCTTCTCGTATTTCTATAGCTCGGCTATTTAGCATATATATATATATATATATAATTTTCATAAAAATCCACAGCCCCAAAATGGATTCCGAGGACGAGGCCCTCGAGATGCAGCTCCTGCAGGAGCAGAACGCCGACCGGTACACGCCCCTGATGCACCTCCTGAAGAACAACCACTTGGCGACCTTCAAGAGCTTCGTCCGCCAGGCTCTGAACCGTCAACCTCCCAGTATAGACGTGAACCACCTGCTGTCGTATCCCGAGCACCGGACTTTTCTCGACGCTGCAGCGAGTCTAAACCTACCGGATTTCGTCACTTTTCTCCTCGAAGTAGGAGCCAATCCGAACTCGATCAACAACGAGAGGAATCGAGCGCCGATTCATTTCGCTGCCGAGGAGGGTCATTCCGAGGCGTTGGAAGCGCTGCTGAAAGACCGAAGGGTCAACTTGAATTTGGAAGCCGGAGGACTGACGGCTCTGCATTATGCCGTTAAGGCCGACTGTGGAATCTGCGCGAGACTCCTGCTCGAGGCTGGAGCCAGTCCGAACATACCCAACAGTAAGGGGATCACGGCTCTGCACATGGCTGCCGAGAAGAACAGTCGGGAGATGGTGCAGCTCATCATCGAGAACAGCACGTATCTCGATCTGGACACGTTTAGGTATATATATATATATATATATATATATATACACACTGTGTATTTTGCTTCGTGATAACAAGTAAACATCGTGTAAACTCTTGAAACTTCGTCTTCGACAGAGATTGGAAGAAAGACACGGCTCGCACGATCATCGAAAAGAAGTTCCCCGACCTAGCCAAGTACCTGCCCACGGAATCCTCGGTACCGCCGGATCCGCAGTACCTGCTGAAGTACTACCTCTCGGCGAACGACGAAGCGAACTTCCTCAAGGTTCTCGGGACCGTCGAGGATCTGAACGGCTTGGGCAACAAGTCCGAACTGTTGAGACAGGCGGTTGAGAAGAATCTTCGCGCCACGATGAAGGAGATGATGGAACGTGACGGACTGATGGACGAGAACATCTACGAGATCGCTAAGGTCGCGGTCGAGAGGGGACACCCGGAGATACTCAAGGAATTGCTGAAGAAGAACCCCAAGATCGCCGAGAGACTGCTGATGCCGGCTTGCCAGGAGCTCGGGGTGCCGAGCAAACCTGGTCCCGGGAACAGGAACAACAGGTTCGAATGTCTCAGGATGATCATGGAGCAGGACGATATCGACGTCAGGCAGGAGGATGGTAATTATACTAACGTTGTATAATCATAAACTTGTCGATATGGAAATACTTAGGCGCGTTGATGTCGCAGACAAAGGCAACAGTCCCCTGCACTACGCAGCTCGCGCGGAGAACCGGGAAGCGATCGAGTTGCTGCTCCAGAAGGGCTGCTACATCGGCCACATGAACAGCTTCGGCTCGCCCCCGCTGGCCCACATGGCTCCGGGTATCCTCGAGGCTCACCTCGACGAGTGTCTCGCAAGCTCGAACGAGCGCACGGAGGAGTACGAGATCATCATGAACTATCGGAATCTCGTGCCCCACAACACCCAGTGCGGAGCCGACGACAGCTATCTCGAGCGCAACCGACGTCGAAGTTCCTTCAAGAACAGCTCGTCCAATCCCTGCAGCGAGACCGAAGCTCTGCTCTTCATCGCGAATAACAAGAGCCTGAGGCATCTGCTGAAGCATCCGTTACTGGCGTCTTTCTTGTACTTGAAGTATCTGAGGATCAGGCACGTGTTGTACGTCAACTTCTTTCTCTACCTGGTTTACTTCTTAATGCTGATCTCGTACATCTGGGTCATCACCAGCGAGGCGGAGCTTGAAGCTGAAGGTGAGTAGTAGTGAGTGTACTGCGCGACGGTCGAATAAAATATTTTTTTTACTACCTAACTTTTGATGTTTTTCGAAGAGCTCCGCTCGAAAAATCTCACCTCGATCAAGCCCAAGCAGAACGACGACGTTGACGTGGCTGAGGAGGAGAACGGCATGTTCGCCAATTTGGAGAATCATCCCATACACTCGGCTCTCCTGTTCGCTGCCCTCATCTATATGATAGTCCGCGAGTTGCTCCAGTTCGTCTCGTCGCCTTTACACTACATCGTCAGTCCGGAGAACTGGATCGAGATCACCCTCGTAGGACTGACCGGTGGACTGCTTCTTGGCGGAGGGGTGAAGCTCGGTAGTCTAGCTGCCCTCCTCTCGACCTGGGAGTTGGTTATCCTGATGTCTCAACATCCGCGCATGTCCACCGACATCGAGATGTTCAAGACAGTGACGTTGAACTTTGCGAGATTTCTCTTTCTCTACGTCTTCCTCATCCTCGCTTTCGCCTTCGCCTTCTTCGTCCTCTTCAGGGATCCGGAGAACGAAAATTTTGTACAGCCTCCTCTTGCCTTATTCAAAACCATAATCATGTTGACAGGGGAATTCGACTCGTCCGACCTACCCTTCTCGCACTTTCCCGTGCTGAGTCGACTGGTCTTCTGCGGCTTCATCTTCTTGATAGTTATCATTCTGTTGAATCTGCTCAACGGCCTGGCGGTCAACGACACTGCGGAGATCCTCTCGCAGGCCGAGCTCGTCTGCCTGATATCCCGTGCGAGACTCGTGGCCTACGCCGAGCGTATCGCTGTTGGACAGCCCTTTGTTCTCAAGCCAAGGCTGTGCTGTTTCGTAAACTATCTTCCGTGTCAGAGTCTGACGACTGGGCCGGTGAGGTTCATGGCCAGGAGGATCTTGCTTTTCCCGCGGTACCTGCCGCACTTAACGCTGAGCGTCAAGCCGCTGAAGAATTACGAGATCACGCTACACGGACGACCTTTTACGGGCAGTAGATGCTCGACGCTCAAGATGGATCCAGTAGTCGGGCAAAGGGCCAAAGAGATCCTCGAAGCGAAGGGCAGAGTGTCCAGCGAAGACAAGATCTTGGAGGAGATCGAGACGATGAGGCGGAGGTTCGACGGCATCGAGGCTATGGTGCGCGAAATCAGGGAGACCGTGAGGAACAACAACCTCAACGCCGAGGAGTAGATCGTCCGAGTGGATCGAATACTCGTTTAACACTGCCGATACATTGTCTCGTATTCGTATACTCTACTTGACTCGACTGTTAGATCGTTATGTACAAACGTTGCCTGCTGTGCCTTGTGTCTATACTACACGATTTTGCTTTTGAAATTGAACGTCATTTTTTTTTTATTTCACGGCAGCGAGAGATTATTTTTCCTATGTTCATACATACCATGTACAAATAACGATAGCTTCGTACGTTGAATGATGATACACGTTTTTTATGAATGAATATTTTATTATTCCAGATACACATTAAAAATAGATTTTTCCTAAAAGCTATTTGAGATTTTTGTTTTTCTTTTCCTACAACTCACGTGCACTCCACAATAATATCAGTAGTAATACTCTTATCAATAATGGCACATACAACTGCCTAAAATCGAGATAATACTTTTTACAAATAGTACGTTTGAAAAGACTTTTTGGAATACTTTGAATTTGTCATGATTTGATTGCTTTCGGTTGTATACTTGTAGTTGTGGCAACTCAATTACTAGCATCATGTATCAATCGAACATGCCTCTCAGATCATGTTTTTGATACAGAATAATCGCCTGATGTTTGACATAGCTACGATCATCCGGATACATCTTGCGTCCTTTTCTCGGAATCCCTTTGCACAAGAACTTGGGTATAAAATAGATTGAAATCCAACCTGGTTACGACATAAAGAATTTTTTTTACTCAAGCACAGGAAGAAATAGTTTGAATATTTGAATCGTCAAATAATACCAGTGAATACTCACCGACAAACAACGTTTAACAATTTTTCGTTACTATTATCGCACCCTAAATCACAAATTCTGTTCAGCAATCGAATGAGCACATCAGTGAATCGATTGTCTAGAAGAACAATTTTTTCTTCAAAACTTGCTCCCTCTGCGCTAGAATTGCCACTGCATTCAGACTAAAAGAGAAATGAAAAATCGATCAAACGTCAAGTAATTACAGGTAAAATTTACACTGAATTTTGAAATAAATCACAGTAGTAATGAAATCATTGTTAATTGACACTAAATGAAACGCTTGAAATGCAAAATGCTTGAGAAGCAGGCCATAGGTGTCGGTGTTCTTGAGACTTGTCTTTTAGGCTCTGGGTTCTTCTGTTCATCGAAATAATCATGCACCTTTTCTACGCACATCTTTGAGAAAAAAAAAACAGCTAAACTATCTTAATGAAATAACCTACATGTAGATAAATAAATAAAAATAAGTCACGTAATATCCAATTGAGTACCTGGCTAAATACAAGATACAAGACAATCAAACACAACTAAAAATTTTAAATACTATAAAAAAAATCACTTGCGTCTACTCCTGAAAAAATGGACATATTGGAACTAAAAAAGACACTTAAAATTTATATTTTCTTGAGAATACAAAATACTGACTTTGCGAGTGCTTGAGTGACAAAGTGATAATGGTTTAGTGTTTAATTCGCTAAAAGCCAACATAGATTGCTTGATAATCAGTATATTGTATTCTAAATGAAAAGTATTCATGCCGAGTTCAGAAGTATAATCCTTGGACATTCGGAGCGCTGAAGTGGAGGAGCCTATAAAAACAGCAAGATGCAAATGACGAAAAAAATTGTCGATGAAAAAGCAAGCATCTGATTTTTCTAATACTATTTAAACGGCAATGCAGATCTGTGAAAAAAAATTCATAATCGGACTGGCCCTTGCAAAATACCTCTGGTTCAAAGACGTCATCTTGACCGGCATCGATCATGGAAGTCAATTCCGCATCAATGAAGTAGCGGCTCATACGCTTTACGTGAATAAGATGCCATTGAAGAAAAATTATTTTATTTAATCGTTTGTAAAAAGAAACCACATAACAACAAACTCATCGTGGCTTTTTAAAGCTATTTGCTAGTGTTAAGATAAGCAGTAAATCGCGTAAAAATATTGGTTTTATTCTTACCTGCATAAATTTACAAAACTCGATGCATACTGCACATATACCCGTGATACACGCTAAAAGTTCCGGATCCGTTAACATGCATTCCTTTAAATAACTATCTTGCAGATCTTGATGGACGCTCAATACATCATCGACGTTACTGACCTGAATAAAATGGGGTATTACAATAAACAATTTTAGAGGAAATATCAAAATTTTTGAAAACTCAAATTGACGAACGTACCTTGCTCATTTTGTTTAAAAAGGTCAACCAATTCGGTTCTATAACTTCAACCATCATGTAATACTCGAGATGTTGAATGCAATCGAGCATGCGCTGTCTAACGGAAAATGCTTGCCGATAAGCCATAGCTGCTTCATGAGTAAACGTTTTAGCAATTTTGTTGCTAATCCATACTCTGAAAGTCGTTAGAATTAATTGAAACCACAGGTTGTCGATATTTTTTAATTTCGTAAGCAAAGTTTGTAAAGTTACCTGCACAACAATCTTTCAACATGCTTACAATAAAATAAATGTCTAAACAACATTTGGTAACAAGCGATTGCTTTTCGATTAATAACTAACGAAACTGGCCATTTTACATCATAATTGAAGACGAATGCTTCTAAACCAGTTAAAGTCTTGTCTGCTTGCGAACAATAGTCTATAAAAAAATTTAACAAGTATTATATTAGACCATCACAGCTGTGTATTAATATATATTTTCATAATAGGTAGGCACCTTTTTCTTCTGTCGTTTGAATGGACAAGATTCTAAACATTTGGTACTGCAAATCGTAAGGCAATAATTCTGGTTTCAAATCGTCTTTGTAAGGATCAAAATCTGCAGTTGACATTCTCAGTGCAACTTCTAGAAGCGACGATAATCGATGAGTAACGATATCGTACATATTTTTACTCAGTTCAGCTTCGCACAAATTCATGAATTGAACCTAGAATAATAAAAAAAAATTTGTATACTTTCATAACTCTTGATGCATTTAATTCAAAAACTTACCACAAAATCTCCTTGTGCCAGAAGGAAATAGTTTTTGACACTACGCAAACGTCCCATCAGATCATTTTCTTGTATCAAAACTTCCAATAAAGTTCTAGCTGCTTCTGAATATGCTCTGTCTATAGCAGCAATGAACTTTTGATCCCTATGTTGATAAACCAAAGGTTCTTGTTTTCCCCACTGTACAGTTTTTCCTGTTTTATGGGATTTCACAATATTAGACATTTTTACGAGAAAATTATGATTTAAAGCGAATTTTGTTTGAACATACCACATTGTCGAATAACGTTGAAGTATTTTCCAGTCCTGAGTATTGTTTGAGCATGCTCACTAAGGAAGACCGGGATTCTTTCCGGCCTCATGGTATATCTTTTTTCCCAATAGTCAGCAGAGTAGTCTATGGGCAATTCTTCTCTTTGAATAAGTTCATTATCTTCTACAAAAAACTATTGAAAAAGGACGTTAGCATGTTTCTCAAAAAAGTATTGACAAAGTTTATAACTTGATTTATAATCTACCTCGTGATATGGATCACATATCACCCCTTTGTACACCCATTTTTCTAACGTCTGCATATATGGTACACTAGCAGCTTTAATTAAAAATAAACATAGCTCTTTGCATTTAGCTTCTCCACTCATATTATTAATTTGTTCATGAAGAAGACTCAGAACTTTACCACCTCTAGCACTAGCCTGTAAGTAGATGCAATACAAATTATTATTCTGTTTTTGCATTAAATTTTATAAATGATTCTGAGGACTTGCTTTGCAAATGGTAGAAGTGATCTGGTTTAATATTGACATAGTTGTCATTGTTGGTTGCATATAGAACCATAACTTTTGTAAATTCAGTTTTCCTCGAATGTGCTCAATTTCCAGTTGCACAATAAATAACTGGAATGGAAAAAATAGGTCATATATTTTGAACAGTTAGTAGTTGAGTTATAAAAAATATAGGAAAAAGTTTAGCACCAAGTAATCTCTCAGCAAACAGCTTAAGGCTCCTCTTAAGGCATGATTGACTTGTCCATCATCTGGAAGAACTTTTTCTTCCACAAAGCGAACAGTCATTGAATAATATGAAGCTAGTGGTAGAATTTGTTGAGCGAGTTGTTTGAATGATATACCTACAAAAACATAATTTTAGTAACAAGATTTGTCTCAACATATGGATTATTATATGCCCATAACAAGACATACCAACATCAGGTGAGATTTTAAAAGTTATAGGACTGTAGGGGCTTGTAAGAGGTTCAGAAACTATGTAGGATCCATCAATTCCTTTTAAGCACTGCAATATGTCCCAAAGAAGTATTGATTCTTGTGACACTGATGGTACAACTTCTATTGTTAAAAAAAAGTATTAATATCGGTTTAAAAGTTACTCTAACCAAAATTGGCCTAATCATAAGTTTGCTAGAAGTAAATTATACTTTGCATAAGTGACACTGTGGCATCTGTTTGAAAATCCCATGACAGACGAGGTCTCTCTGTAGACCAAGTATGCCTCATAAGCATAGCATCATTCTGCTTGTTAACTGGGCAAACTTGTTTGTTTAATTTCTTTTCCCCTTCAACTACAGCTTTGATGACATTTTTGAAAATCTATCAATAATAAGAAATTCTTAAACTTCAAGAATGAACCACACAGAATTGATATCTTTTAAATCATTGATTGGATTACAAACCTTAGGTAAATCTTCATTGGTAATGGTTGCGCTCTTAGAAGTTGTTCCAACTAATGGAGTAGAATTTTTAGCTAGATATGTCTTGAGTTCTCTGTCTATCGATATGAATTCCAGCAATTGCATAAATGGCCCAAGCAAATCCACCCTAAAAGAGATATTCAATGTTTAATATTTCATAAAAGCGAACAAAATAAAAACATGGTTATCATACTTTTTTGACAAAAGTTCCTCATATTTTTTAATAAATAGCTCTGGATTCGGGGAATTTTTGGCAAGTTGTCGAACACAACTTTGAGTAGCTACGGTATTCAAGGCCACTGGATTTGTTGTTGCACCTTCTTTTTGCAAGCGCTCGACATGTTTCTCTGGTGCAGATGTAGAACTAGTAAAGCAAGATTTGGATTTAATTTATATAATTCCACGCATCTATCTCTGCTCTGCATTTTTAAAATTCTCTATCTTACCCAAGAAGCTCAATCAGTTCAACAACAAGATGATGAAGTTTGAATTCACTCATTTTAGAAACTCATTAATTCAAATATTTGCTTTTGTAAATAAGTACTCGAAAATACTCAAATAATAGAGAACCTCAAGCAATTAGGGAGTAGATAAATCCATATATAAAACATGTTTTTAAACAACTTCTAATAAAAACACTTAAACTACATGCAAACAACAACTTTTAGTATTTGTTTATGTTTTCCCATGTTCGGGAATGTACATAGATTTGGAGGACTTTAACGAATAGGTTATGTATCACACGCATTGTACGCCATCTACGATATAATCTTATATTGGCTGCAGTTTTAAATCGTCTTTCGATGTATACCTTTATAGGTATACCTATATCATCTGCAACGTCATAATTTAAAAAATAGAAAAAAAACGTAGAAAATGAATAGCTGATATAATCCATAAAATGTAATTTATTTGCATAACTTTATAATAAATTAATGGAAATGACAAATAAACACTATTGTATGTAGCATGTATGATTTATTCAAATTTATAATACATATTGTTCAATGCTATAACAGAATAGTTTTTAAAAGTAGCAACCGTTTCAATTGTCAATCATTTATAAAACAAGAATTCAAATTTTATAAACTTCATAAAAATTAATTTCATATAAAAATTTTTTTAATAATGCTTGTGGAATATCATAAATTTAACCTATAAGAATTAAGTTAAATGTACAATATTTCTTAATATAAAGTTTCATATTTGTAATAAATAGTATATTTCGATACAAATGCGCAAAAGTTGATTCTACACTCGTGTAGAATCAACTTTTTGCACGTGTATCGAATGTTATTTTTTGATACAGGGGCAGAAAATCTGCTTAAACGCACGCGGAGCGTGCGTAAAAGTGCATTTTACGCACACTGTATCGAAAAACTAAATAGTAAATAGTATTTATATGGCATGGGCGATTTTTGTAAAATCGCAAAGTTTAATCATTAACAAAAAGTTTAGGATTTCAAATAAGTTGTAAAAAAAGTAGAGTATTTGTCAAAGAAGCTTAACTGATGTATATGTATACGAACTAGATTATATACAAATACAACTTCAACAAATAATCTTCAGTTTTTTTTTAAATCATATAAAAGTTAGTATTTTATTATACTATACATCTTAATTTGAAATAGAAAAATTTTCTATTATTTCGTATTTTTGAACACTGAAATATTAGTGCCGATTTTATCATAATAATTAGCAGCATTATGAAAACCATAGCTTTGGTAGGTGCACTTTTGTCGTTATATTAAGAAAGAATTCGAGTTAAAATTACCTATCAAAATAAGATATGTTACTAGGAAGAATCGCGTCATTATACTAAACCTTATACTACATACATACATCATTACATATGAATCAAAATTTGTTGAACGTAAAGTGCAACAGTGCACAGTAATAGATTATTATATCAATTATTATTTCTTTCTTAATACTGTTTGTCATACAAACTTCTTGTAGCAAAAGTCATTTCCGTTATTTGCGCAATTCTGACTAGACACCATAAATTGTGCTGCAATAAGCATTTTTTATCGAAAAACGTGATCGTTGTTGATGAAAGTGACGAATACGATCATTGTAATTATTGCATGAATTTTTGCTTTTACTTATTGTAAGCAATCTAATGGTTATAATTTCTTATAGTTATTTAATTTCAGAAAAGCTCTAGATTATTTCCTGTTGGACCCTTTTTGTCTTGAATAACATTCATCTTAAAATATCTTAAAATAATTTTCAAATTTTCAAAGTCTATACATATTTTTTGGAAGCAATATTAAAGCAAGAGTTAAATTGGAATAGCAATCGTTTAAAAAAATCACGTGCGATTGTTCTAGTAATAATTTTTTTACATTAACCATCAAAGAATTAATTATCTAAAAGCCAAAATATAAGATACATATTCAAATCTGAATAACTTTTATGAAGAAATTTTTATTAAATATTAAGTATATCTTGTTTGTAAATATTTTTTCAGAACACTGAATATTCTTTGTTTTTGAGATCTTTTACTCTAGCCAAAACATCTATAAAGGATATAAATATCATTTTTAGAACACTAAAGCTTTTTATTTAGAGATCTTTTAGCCAAAGTACTTACCTAATTTAACTTTCTTTAAAACTTTTCTTACTAATTTATTCGAATCACTCGTATCAACATTGTTAATATTAAAGTTTGAGTGAAGAAATAATTTAATTATTCCTATTCATTTTCAAAAGTTTCTTATCCTTATTTTTCTTTTTAAGTTTTTATACTACTGTACATAAGAAAAATATTGTTTCAGTTGCGGGATGACACATTCAAAAAATGCAATAACAATGAACGATTTCGATCCATGGAAGCTACATTATTTGATAAATTTTGAACAATCATCTGAAAGTATTTAAAGGAGTTTTAGAAAATTGCTCGAACACGTCTTTATGTAAATTTTGTTAAAAATCTGATATTCTACGTATTATAAAATAAGCTTGAAACACAAAGATGGATCAAAATCAATTTGAGATATTAACATTTTTTAATTCAGTATCAAATGGAATGCTACAACTTCAATTTTGCATTTTAACCATATGCATTATACATATTTATAAAATGCATTAAAACACGTAGATTGTTTAAACAATCGTGAAATTATTAATTCTATTTGTTCTACCATTACAGGTACCACTTGTATACAAGTATTCTGAAAAATGTAAGTAAAGTGGCTCGTGCAATGCCTATAAACTAGTGACTTTAAATTAACTGAATATCAGACCGTAAGTGCTGGTTTGAATTCTTTGTTAACCACGTAAAATTTGTGTTTTTTACCAAACAGTCCCCATATTACAGCAACGTTTTCAATAATCAAATTAAATGGAATAGTCATTAACGCTCCACAAATGAAAAGCATAAATCGAGCAACGCCAAATCTATATAAGGAGAAAGACTTGACTACTCCAAAGATGTACATGTAAATATTCACTGCTCCTATGAATGCACAGAGGAAGTCCATAACTGGTGGACAGGTAATAGGGCAGAGGCCAGCTAAAACGATGTTTGATGTAGACAGAGGCATGGTAACCCATGAATAGCAAGATATTGCCAGTAACAGTTTCTTCTTTACTGGAATCGCCTTAGAATGCACAACAAGTAATATTCCTTGCAGCCACCGTTTTCTCTGCTGCACAAAGTCCCACAGAGTAAATGGTGATTTCTCCCACATTTCTCCATCAATGAAGTTGAAGGAATAGCCTTGAGAAAATGCTTTCATTGCGAAAAAACAGTCTTCTGCCACCGATCCATCCAAACCATTGTTGAATGAAACTTGCCTCTCAGCTCCCATCTGAACAAATTTTGAAAATTCAATTATTTAAATAAATGTATAAATTTTATTTTTACACATCTTTAAGAATGTGTCTATATCTGCTATGTAATCACATTATACTTTCAGAAGTATATGATAAATTATTTACTATAAGATTGGAGAGCAATTATAATTGAAGTTATCTTATCAAATTTTTTTATCATTGTTTTATCTGTCTTAAATGCTTTATCATAGGAAATTTTTTAATTGACAACATGAGTGATTTTACGTACATATTTTCAGATATATTTACCTGAGTTACCACATAAGAACCTTTCATACTGAAAAGAGGTTTGTGGAACATCGTAAACTGCAACCTAAGTTTTCCCATATCATCTGCCACCCTAAAGCTATCGGCCAACGTGGTGATCCAATTGACAACATCTTCATTTGCATAAGTGATTAGGCCTTGTCCAAATTGATGTTTTCCATCGAGGACAAAGTTGAGAATTCCACGTATCGAATTATCAGTTAACAGAGTCTCCTCATCAAGATGAACTATCCAGTCATGGTCTGCCAGTTCATTAACTGAATTTTCTAAACAGTACTGTAGAGCCCTAGCTTTGAACAATGCTCCACTAGTTGTTCGATAATTAGGTGGCACAACAACCTCTCTTATTCTACGATGCGCTGACAAACCAATTGGCTTATCACTCACTACTTCTATTTGAAAGTTCTCTAAGCCTGCGTCGATGCATTTGTTCAGATTCTTATCAACATTAGTTTTAACTAACTGAGGATAATCACCACGCGTCACAACCCTTATGCAAATAAATGGCGCGAGCAAGGGCGAGCCCTTGAGACTAACTTTGTCAGGAAAAGCATTGTATATAGTTAGTCCGATAAAGTTGAACAACACTTGTGGGAATGACAGAAATGTCAAAGTCCGAAGGAGGTACAGAGTAAGTGCACCCGCAAAACCGTACTGAACCCATGGATCAAACTGGCTTTGGTCCCTTGGTCCCCAGTGCAATCCACCCGATACAAATTCGAACACTAAGATGAAGCTTGCTAACAGGCAGCAGTGTAAAATGTGCTTCGTCCAGCTATTCAGCATCATATCTAGAAGAGAAAAATGAACCCCTTTAACATTGGATCACCATCGCTCTTAACTACACATTTATGTAATAATAATAAGCGTTTATAAATGTCAGAAGTAACGAAAGATTTAACAAAAGTGTTCGCACCGTATACCAAGGAGAGCTGACGGTGTGTATATTATGCCGTTGAAAATTTTTTATAAAATCATAACTCTACAGTGTGCAAGCGCAAACGAGTGTTAATTAGTCGGAAACAGAGAATACTGATATCGTGAGTCACTGCTGTATTACTCACAAATCTTTGTCGTCCTTCCTTGTTGCGTTATCGGGCTTTTTAATCACAGAGCGCTTAGAAATTGGAGTAATATGAGTATAAGTATATTAACAAAACAAGTCCTAATCCTAGGAAAGCCCGCCCCTGTACTCCATACAACTTCCGAGAGCTTTTTCACACCCGTTTTTGATATTTCACCAGCCCCGCGAACACACCATGCCAAAAAATCACAACGCTCCACTCGACGGGCAAACTAAGCCTCGCGATAACATTATAAGTATACTTATGTGTGTGCAGTCTCTCTGTTTTAGTAACAGCCCGACATCGCGTGTCAAAAAATCTCCTTTCCTCTCTGTCTCTCCCGTTGGCTTGGCTTGGCTTCCTCGAGAGGTGTACGTAATAATACGGCCACATGCACTTAAAAAATGACGGACCTTGAACGCTCCTGACCGTCTCCTGACCAATTCATTGTCAACCGCATATAAATTCTGCATGCGGAAGTGTATATCTATATACACCTGTATATGCAGCGCCTATATGTTATACGCTACTACATACACGCTATACGGGTGCATTCTATAGCGCTATATATATCTATAACTGCGGCCATCACGAGTGGCATTGAGCGGGAATTCAAACGATAGAAGACGATAAAAAACTCTTTCACATAATTAGATTTTGGATAACTTGGATGTATGTATTGGTCTAGATAAATAATATTGAATAAAATTCTACGTTTATACTTACCTCATCGCTAGACAAGCCATCTTTTGGGTAATAAATACTGATGGGTTGTAGTATGAGCATAATATTATATTTAAGAATTTATAAAAGTAAAGTGTCGTATACAAAGTCATAAATGTGCAGAAACGAAAGACGATTAAGTAATAACCGGCAAATCCACGAAGGATACTCAGCTATGACACATAAGGGATGTCCGTGTTATATCGCGATACAATAACCGTTTTGTTTCACGATTATAATATACAGCTGGGTGCTACTGCGACCGATTCCGCATATTGGCACATTGTTGGCGTAGTGGTTCTTTTTCTTCGTACATGTAGAGTAAAAATGAAAATAAACAATGGTTAAATTAAGAAAGTTTATTTTATAATTATCAGAAAAAATTGTATACTTAAATGACAATGCAGGATTATAGGAAACTGATAAGTTAGAACAATACACGAAACAATGCATTAACAGACTACATTCAGTAAAATAACATTTTATTTCTAGACTAACTATAAAAGCGATGACATTTCATTCAACAAAATTTCATATGTACGTACTTTACGGGAGACTGAAATGGTTGCTCAACCAATACAGTTAAGCTCTGCTTGATTTTTAGATTAACAAATATTTTCTTCTCTACGTTTTCTAGATAAAACAGTTCGATATGATCAATCTCTAATTTAGTCACTGATTTTTCGTTCTTCGACCGTACAATCGCTACTGATTAAAGTAAAAATGTTGAGTGACTACAATAAAAGTTAAGCAAAGAAATCATTTTCGATTTCAAAGCAATGAGACAGTTTCAATGAGAAAGTACAAACTATGTATGTCTATGAAGTCACAGTTAGGCTCCAAAATTGACCGTAAGTATACGTTTAGTCAAATTTTACATTTTCTTTTTTTTTTTTACCAACGCAAATAGAAATGCAAATTCTGAACAATTTTGGATCCTAGCGCACTCACATGAACGTATAGCATTAACGACCGTGAATTTTTAAGAGATTCGTTTCTCTTTTTTTCTAATAAAGTGACAATAATTATATTTAATAATAGTTCACTCGTACAGATGCGATTCAACAGACGTCTTTGTCATAAAAGTTACGCTAAACTTATTCGGTTAATATGTACATATGCCTGTTTTATTCATATTATTGTTTGATCATTCACGAAAATCTAACATTGCATCGCATCGGATAATAATAGTAATAATAAAAATAATAATAATAATAATAGTAAAGATTATTGCGAATCAATGTTTCTTCTGTTACTTGGACTGACAATATTTTTACTTCTTAACATTCAAGCGCCCGTAATTATCTGTATTCGTATGTCGTATGTGTTCGTTGTTATGATAACTTTTAGCGATATATGATTCGGTTCACAATGATTACACTTTATGCTAGGCAGTTCAAACATTTATCCAGAAGTTTCACTGCCCATATCATGCAGATACAAAATCAATGAATCCAGTTTTCATTTATTTTTATTTATTTATTTTTCTGTTGGAAGGACTTAAAGTTTTTTGTCAGTCAGTATACCTACACGTAGATTAGAAGTTGTCGGGAAAAAATTATGATCCTGCGTATTAAACTATATTGTATTATCACTTTTCACCATACTGGCGTATTAAATAATCACTAGTCTTTGATGAAATTTAAATTCAACAATGACTTCGGTGGCATCTTATCAATCGAACTGCAATATATAAATCGCATCGGATTTTTTCAACTTTTCCTCACCTAACCTAATCACCAAAGATATAAGTGTAAACGCAAAAAATGCAGATTAAAAGACAGCGATCGTTTAAGAGATACTTTTCTTACTTCCGAGTAAGGAAGATATTCTTCAAAGAGAACTAAAAATTCTTTAAGAGAAACGCATTGTTTTACACAAGTTTAAGGAAAGACTCGACAGGGATCAGATGGAAAAGCCAAATGCATTCCTGGTCCCCTTATAAACCACATTGATAATGCATTCGATGCCTGCTATTTGCTCGTCACAGAAAAATACGCATGTAACAAATATACAATAAAAAGTCACTATTAAATTACTCTTGTACTCGATTCGAAGCATCGATGGGGGCAGCTCTCCAACATACATACATGAAACACTTATCCCCAATGTGTCAAACGGTTGATGCGCATTTATAAAAATGACGAGTCGCTTATTATTTTCATTCGCGTACAATCTTGGTCTCCTTAAAAAGTCCTAAAAAGAGGTCATCCAATGTGTGGTAAAAAGTGATTTGTCGATCTATAATTTTTCTTATTATGTTCTCAAACACTGAGTCTAGCTTTATTTGAAAATACATATTTTTTTGTTTATACGTGTATCGTGTGTTTGCTGTCACCGGTTCATTTGCCAAAGAAAAAACCTTTCTCGATCAAAGCATTGAAACTAAATCGTCCAGCTTCTTTGGAAAAAAAAAACAAAATTACCGATGAAAAATACAGCACGCGTAAACAACAAAATATGGCATTCGATAAAAGCCAAGCGATAATTCGAAGCCGTCCTTCGTGACGATTTTCGCCCCTTCTCGCCTCGCTCACTCTATTTCTTTCATCGTTTTGGAAATTCGGGGGAAAAGAATTATGTAGCCGCGGCGACAAAACCGCTAAAAAGTTCGGCGCGTCTGTCCTCGCGTATATCATAGGCTCACTTGCCCTTGGTAGCGCGAATGGCCTTGCAGATCTCGATCCACGGATGCCCGTAGGAACTACAAATGTCGCAGACGCTCGGCGAGCTCGACGTCGTATCGTGGTGCTGTTGCTGGTGCTGAGAGTGGTGCAGGTCGTCGTGCCTCGCCGGGCTCGCGCTCGAGGCGCCGCTCTCACGTTTCGAAGAGGAGGTCGTCCTGCCGCTGCCTCCACTGCCCGTGCTAGCCGCGATGATGATCTTGTCGCGCTCGCGGCTAGAGTCGCGCGAATCCCGCGAATCGCGAGACGAGGACTTCTTGGAAGTACGACAGAGTGTCGAGGAGAGCTGAAGCAGCTCGGCGGCGCTAGGCAGCGATGCGTTGCTCCTGACGCGGTGCGAGGCCGGCAGGGTGGCCGAGTTGTAGGAGGAGACGTTGTTGGAGGGGGAGAGGGCGCTCGGTAGGAGAGAGGCCACGCTGCGCTCGAGGAAGGGCGAGCGTGGAGCCTGCAGCTGGATCGTCGTGCTGGCGTTGGTCGTGGTAATGGTTGTGGTGCGGCCGCTGCCGCCGGAACTCGGCGAGGAGAAACGTAAGCACCGCAGGAGACTGAGTCAATCGTTGAGCAGGCCCTGAGATACGTTAATCAGCTGTTCTTTCAGCACGCGGAACGACGGTCGCACCTCCGGGCAGTGGGCCCAGCATTTCCTCATTACCTGCAAAAGCAACGGTACAAATGTTTGACTCGTGTTTCGTATTCTTTCAAAATGTCGAACAGAGCAATTGGCTGAAGAATTGGAATTCATAGGGAGCTTGCGCTTACCTCATAAACTTCTTTGAAGCAAGCTTTCGGTTTTTCCAGAATGATTCCACGCTGCACGCGCTCCACGACTTCGGTATTCTTGAGCCGTCCGTATGGCATTTTGCCGCATGTGAATACTTCCCACATCAATACTCCGTAAGCCCAGACATCGGATTTGGAGCTGAATCGCGTGTAGTTCAAGACCTCGGGTGGAGCCCACTTTATCGGGAACTTGGTTCCGCCGCTGCTTGTATACTGATCGTCCAAGACATACCTGAAAAATTCAACGAAGGGTTGAGAACAATGAGCAAACTCTTGGACTATGTACAGTAATCATCGGGCACGTTACCTAGCCAAACCAAAATCGGCTACTTTCACAACGTTCTCCGAGCCGACGAGACAATTGCGAGCAGCCAGATCCCTGTGAATGTAATTATGCCTTTCCAAGTATGCCATTCCTTTGCAGACCTATAATTCAATGAAATTAATGAATTAGTAATGGGCACATATCAACATATTCATGCTCGGCTCCTCGAGCTGATAATGTATTCGTATTCATAAGCGGTCGCCGCTCCGTATTGTCGAAAAACATTAGACTTTAAAATTAGAAACGCGAAGTAAGTCTTTGACGTCTTCTCGACTCTGGGAGATTAAGATTCGAACGAGTTCTAGAATAATCACGTATTACGATATACCTGTATGCACATATCCAAAAGCAGTCCAACATTAGATCCGAGTGTAGTTTCGTGACGACGGAGGTAGTTCAACAGAGATCCATGACGCATGTATTCCGTGACTATGTAGATGGGCCTATCCTTGCTACAGACGCCGTACAGCTGGACTAGGTTTTGATGTTGCAGTTTACTGTCGAGCAAAAGACACATCGCGATTGTTACACAAGTACGTAACTTTTACTCCTCTCGAAATACAGCCTATAATACTCACGTCATGACTTTAGCTTCCTCGATGAAGTCGTCCTCGGACATGGTACCCTCCTTCATCATCTTGACGGCGACGTCGATGGATCCGCGCCATTTGCCTCTGCGCACGACACCAAACTGCCCGGAACCAAGCTCCTCGAGCAGGTGAAGCTCGGCCGGGTCGATCTCCCATTTATCTGAAACAGTCGCGGATTTTTATTTCTCTTCTTCCGCAGCTCGTTCTCTCGTGTAACGGAATTAAGGTTTGTCGAGAGCCGATTAAAAGCGACGTAAAGCATATAACGCATACCGTGACTGAGTCCGGCGGTCGGTGGTACAGGCCGATCGCAGGGACTGGCCTTTAGCCGACTGGCTAGCCCGCCGCTGTTGTGTCTGTGATAATTAACGAGATCTGGAATCGAACCGCAACAATGCTTCTCCGACAGGTAGAATTCCCCTCTTTGATTCTGCTTGATGTGATAATGCTTTACGTGAGGGTGTGGGCTGAAAGGTCAATCGAGCCGATTAATTTTCCACGTAACCGTCAGCGATTACAGCTTTGCATTATCATATTGACGCTTACACTTTTGTGTAGAGTGACAGCGTGTAGAGGCCCTTCGTGGACGAGTTGCGAACGACGAAGCAGCCTTCCTTGTCCTCCTGCTTGAGGAGCGATTCGGCGCGCTGCCTCGACATGTCGCCCACGTACCATCTGGAACACAATCGAATTGGAATCGCGTTAAGTGTATTCGCGATTTATCGCGACGTTGCGTTGGCTAGGAGACTCACTCGTATTTTTGAAGACCGAGGAGCTCTTTCTCCTTGACGTAGTTGCTGGGTATGTAGCCGATCGATCTGAAAGATCAAGCGTATAATTAGTGAGCGTAACAGTTAGATACGGTATATTTTTTCAATAAACATCTTACCCATGCTCGTCCTTGACTTTCCACCAGTGTTCTTGGGAGTCATCTAGCACCTCGTATTCCGCTCCCTGGAAAAGCCACGATCGAATTATACGCGAGTGTTCGCTCTGACTGAAACGATCGTTCGTAAATAAAATCTCACCTTCTCAAGAGACAAATCGCCTCCCTCAATAGCTCGAAACGGATAAAGGGCGACCACCACTTTGCTGCGTATCATCAGCTTCTCCTATTGGCGCAAACATTAAAAGTACGCGTGTTTATTAAAGCTGCAACAAATCTAATGGAGGTTAAAAATGTTTTATCGCGCGTCGACACACCACGTCCGTTATACCGAGCGTTATTTCGTTAGCGCCGTTAGCGCGCGTCGATTATTATTCCGAATTTTTCGAACTATAATGCGAGTAAATAACAAAACGCGTCTAACGAACCTTGGCCTTGGAAGACGGCGTTCCTGGCGTCCCGCCCGGCATCACTGGAGTTGCAGGTGTAGCTGAAACATAAGGCAGAACAATCCTCGTTACTCTCTCGCTTTTTTTTTCTCGAGCTTCAAGTGATTTATGAAATGATTTATACGCTAAGGATAAATATATCGCTCTTCCGAGAATATTCCTCCGTACTCGGAAGGAATTTTTACAAAATTTCCAACGAAATCACTAAAAAACAAAACAAAAAAAAAAAAACATCCAAAGTCGTTAAAGATTCAAGACGCTACTCTAAAAGCTCTCGACTGGAGTTTACACACATCGATAATTGCTCCCTCCTCTTTTACATCGTTCGTATACACACGGCGTTGATTGCTCGCTCGCAGCGCGCAGTGAATTGATCGCCTACGCACAGAGAGCACATAGCAGCACATCGAGTGGTTCGCGATCCACGATCCCGCGACCAGAGCTAATTTATGTTTCGCAGCCGTGTAGAGCGAGTGGCGAAGGACTAGCTCGATAATTACACATTTTACGGGAGAGTTAACGTCGTTCGCCGAGCAATTATGCGATTTCGAGAGAGCGACGCCCCCCGAAACCGACAATCAAACGCGAAGTTTAATTAAAGCTCGAGCGAGAGGAGCGCTTTGTGCGAAAATTTCCAACTTTGAAGAGAGAGAGAGAGAGAGAGACACAGAGAAGTCATAAAGAGAGCCTCGGCGATGGATTTATGGGACGGTTGCAGCGGCAGAGCGTCGAAGCCTCTCTTTTGTGTGCGAGGAAGTTTGCTTTTTCGAGCGACGACTCTCTGCTCCTGGAACGCGAGAAAAGGTTTATACGAGAGAGCTAGGATGGATTTATCGAGGACGCGATTGAAATAGTTGGGCGCGAGCGAGGAAGGCCGTGTGTTTACGGCTGAAGAATTTGAGATGAGGCTTGCTCTCCACCCGCGAGCAAGTTCTATAGACTACGAAGAATGACTCTCTTTTCAGGATGCCGAGCTCTTTTCTAAGGGGTTAACGCAATTTTAGACTTCTTCTTTCTTCGGCGCGGGGAGAGGAATTTCTCTGCGGCGCGCGCTTTCGTCTGCATTTTCCAAGTGAAGAACGAATCAGCGCGTTCTTTTTTTTTTCTCACCGTGACGCGGAAGCCGTAGAAAAATCGATAGCTGTAATACCGGCTCGGACACATTCCGCATCAATCATAAAAAGTCGGTTATTTAATTTTTACGGCGAAGCCCGTGCGTTAATAGATCGTTGCAAGCTTTAAACGAAAAATAAATTTTAATAAAGCGTCGACGAGCTTGACGTTCGCATAACTTTTATTCGATATTTATAAAACCGCCGGATAAAAAAAAAAAAAAAAAAAAAAAAACACTCCAGCGTCGAATAATAACCGGCAGCTTAAAAGCTAACCGAGAAAATTAACTCACGAGATAGTGTACACACCGCGCCTCGACTGTCGCAGCAGCAGCCTTCGTCTTCGTTTCCGCCAGCCCTACGCATCGCCTGCAGCTGCCGGAAGCGTTTTTTTTTTTTTTTCCCTCCCGATGACGCACGCCTCTGACAAGCATCGGAATATATTCAAAATAAACCGAATCCTGTTCATCCCGTCGAACATTTCAAAAATATAGAAATCGAAGATCCTTACCAAGCTTCCGGGTGGAATCGCATTTCCGGGTTCGCTGGGTGAGTTATAACAGCTTACGCCCACGCTCTCGGTTTGTGCGCAACGTCAGCCTACTGCCGGCGTCACCTCCCCTCACGCAGTGTCTCTATAGTAAAACTATCGTATAAAAGGAAGTACACTCGCGAACTCTTAGAAAACTTATTGTCGCACCGCACAGACTCCACGGAAGCTCGAATCCTCGATCCTCGAGCAAGCACAGCGTAGTGAAGCTCGAATAAAGGACGCGCGGAACCGGCGTCGCTGCGCACAGTGCGACGCAGCGCGACAGCTCTCCCTTCGGACGGTGTATTGTACAGTGTGTGTGTGTGTGGAAAAAGAGACCGAGAGAGAGAAGCAATCGCGTTAACTTATTAGCGTAAAACCGAGCGCATAGCAGGGAGCAGCCGGCGAGCGGCGCGCGCTCCGCGACTCGTCTAGTCTCCACCCTGTCTAGACAAAATCAATGCGACCTCAACCTCTCTCTCTCTCTCTCTCTCTCGCTCGCTTCCCACTGCCGCGGAGAGTGTACTCCCCACTCGCGCATCTGCCCCCCCCCCCTCCCCACTACTGCCGGGTTTTGCTCGGCGCATTTTCTGGACAGCCCTTGTAGAGCCTCGCTCTGCTACTACCCCCGCGGCCGCAGGGGCTGCGTTCGAAATTGCCATCTGCGCACTGGATCGTGTTGGTGTCTTGATTGGTGGTTTTATTCTTTGGTATATAATTGCTGCTGTCGAAGTAATCATTATACATCCTGCGGAGTTTCGAATTTTCATTTCTAGTTGAAAGCGAATATTTATTGGAATCCTCTTTCATTTTCACTTCTCGGAAAGTCTGTTTTGGGAATGTATTTCGAAAACGAGTCAATATTTAGTTTCAGTAGAAACGCCCACCGTCTAGTCAGACGAGCCGTTACTTTGAAAAATCGAGCTGCGAATAATTTCGAATTTTAAAACGCAATTTCGAGTTACAATTTTTTTTTTTTATTCAGCTATATATACAAGATGGAAGTTAAATTACTAAATTTTCCCTCTCGCAGTTCATAAAGTCCTTGCGAACTCGCTCGCTCCGGCATAATGTATATGAAGTCTCTCTCTCTCTCTCTCTCTCTCTCTCTCTCGAGTCGACTCGTGATTTGTGGTTTAGTTGAAATGCTTTCTCTGCCATTATGATTTTCAAGCTTTGCGCCCCTTTGAGACCCGCTTTATTTGCATCGAGTGCAATTCTCCTCGGAAATTCAATCGAGATCACGTTGGCGATTCGAAGAAACGATAATTGTGAAAAAAAAAAAAAATGCTTCACTGGACTCGACGTTGTAGTCGAGGCTTTAAAACGAGGGGCTTTCTCCCCTGTCGCTTGCATTACGCTGCAGCCAGTGATATACCATCTACTTCTTCCTCTGCTCGTTCGCATTCTCTTCCCGTGGGGTAGAGGAGAGCACGTACGCGATCGTCGGTTTCGCGTAGCATTTTTTCCTTAAATATACGCTTTTATATATTTTCGAGCAGTCTTTTTTTCAGGATAATATAAGCTTCGATTCCGAACGAATATACAGCGGCAGAGGGTTTTGTTTTGCAGGAAAGGCAAAGATTACATTAGCATAATTATGAAAATAATATCGGGCTGCAGCGCGCGGTTATTTTAAATTAAAAGTTCGTAGTGTGTAAACCGCGCTGAAAATTCGCGGCGAGGTAAACAGAACGAGGAGTAATTAAAGCTCTAATTATGCTAGTATAATAATGCTTGTTACGCGAAAAAAATCACTGTTGAAATTTACGTCAAACTATTCAACTGTCTCTTTCTACATGGTTAAAATTTAACGAAAAAGCATTTAACGAACATTGAAGTTCCTATAAACAGCGACTCGCGCATTCGCATTCATTATACGTTTTTCCTTCGTAATAGCCTCGAGCTCACGCAGACGCATCCGCGCACTCGTCCTCGGCCGATATTTTCCTATCGCTCGATTCGCTCACGCTCTTTATATATATATACGTATAACGCTGGAGCCCCGCGAGCGTTACACGTGCATGTGCCTTTTTTAAGTTTAACAAGCGTTGATGCGCCTCTCTCCCTCTCTTTTAATTGCTGAATGAGATTCGAGTATATTATACGGTTATACGAGGTGCGAGAGGAGTGTTAAATTGCTGCACGAGGATAAAATTTTTCAATTACAAAACTTTTTTACTCTCGAAAATAAAATCTCCGCGAATGCACACTCGCGTCTAGCACTGCAGCCTGCGCGCGTTTCTATTATTCTCTCCTCCCTTTTTCGCCATATTCCCAGCCCCCTTTTTCCTCTCTCCTCTCGTGCACATATGAGAGAGAGAGAGAGAGAGAGAGAGAGAGAGAGAGAGAGTCGCATATACAATAAAGCGTATCCACTTTTCGCGCGAGTGCATATCTCACTGGCAAAACCGACAGACAGCTGCTGCTGCTGCTGCTGCTGCTCCTCGTTTGTCACGCGTCGCTTCTCTCCTCCTTCGCGGACAGCATCGTCATCGCCGCGTCATTATGCTACTCTTATCATTGTATTCCTCGCCGAATATCGCGCGTTCAATTACAGCGGGGAAGCATTATGCTATCCGCGTGGGCGGGATTTTCGAGAGCGAGTGCAGATCTTGCGCGATGAAACGTTCCGTAAAATAAACGTGAAGAAAATTTTACGGAAACGTGTACTGCTCGTTAAAGTCCTGTCTATATAAATAATCAGATCGTCAGCGCTCCGTGTATTTTACAACATTTTCTTATATAAAATTTTTACCAACGAAATACGCGGTGTATAACGGCTATACAAAAGATTTTGCGTAGGTATTGATTTCCACGGCGAGAATAATGGAAGTAATTCTTTCTCTTCCGTAGGATAAAAAAGCTCCTGGAATGTCGAGAAAGAACACGAACAAATTTTACAGCCAGGAGAATCGAAAACATTGTTTTGCTCTTGAAAAACAAAAACAAAGAAAAATTTCTTAGCGCATAACGAGGGCTATAGGTACAAGGGAAAATATTGCGAGATACAAAGGAGGAATACGTTTACAGAGGCGGATAAGACACGGCGAGTAAACTAAATAAAATAAAAGGCGCCAAGACGTACACGCGACGGAGAGGCGGGCGTGCACGTAAAATAGAAAAGCGGATAACGAATGCAAAAAAGACGAAGAAAGCGAGCGACAACAGGACAAGAGTGAGAGAGAGAGAGAGAGAGAGAGAGAGAGAAAAATGCGGCACAACGGAACAAGGAGGCAAATATGGCGAGAGGCTCTCCTCTTTCTCTCCTGTCGTAGCGCAGTGTCTCGGGGTTTGTCCGCCGCCGAGAGAGGCCCCTCGAGCGGTGCATGCAAAGCTGTCCTACCTATACATATACATTCGCGAAAAATCCTCCTTGGACTTGACATCGGAATCTTTTTGTCTCTGCACTCTCGCGCGAACAACGAGGATTTAGAGCTCTGTGCGCTATACCGTTTAGGAGTTCAACTTTGCCGCACGAGCTTCTTCTCCCAGAGCGGTGCATTATACCCGGGGCTCGGACGTAAGAGAGGAGACTCGTGAATTTTTCAGCGAGAATTTTCTTCCTCCTGTATATACAGTGATACGTATATAATGAGAATGAGAAAGTCGCGCGGGCGAATAAGTGTAAAAAAGTTTAATATAGGTTGTAAAGAGATTACGGGAGAGAGGAGCTTGCACGTGGGAACGATTGCGCGCCCGTGATCTTTTGTGCGCGTTTTATAGTTGTTATCTATTGCGAAACTTTGGTTATAACGATTATCTTTAACGGTACTTCCTGGTATAATATTGTGGTTTTAATTGTAATTTTAATCGAAACAGATTGCGATTGATTTTCCGTCGTCGACAGAGACATCCCGTCACGGGCACAAATTGATCAACGCTCATGCGCACGCGCGGCTTACATCATTGCAATAACGGAGTATTCAATATATTTTTTTATGCGTAATAGTACGGTAAGTGGAGAAAGTCCTTATTTACGTTGTAGTTTCAGTTTAAAACGACTAAAATTGATTTTACGTCATCGCCACGGCCAGATCCTGTCACCAACAAATTGATGGACGGGCCTAAAACAGGCTCTAGCTTCAAAAGGTGGAATATAGAAATAAATTTAAAGTGTTCCAAAGTTAGAAAAAATCGATCGCGCGACTAAAGTCGTCATATACGCCAGATACGGATAATCGAGTTATAGTTTTCGAAACTGCAACGAAAGAATCAATCCCATCGATTATACGCAGCAGTCAGCGCTGCGCATGAACGAGAGCGAATACGCTCGGAAAAATCCTCCGCCGCAATTTCGTTCTCCATTCAAATCGATGAATTGACAACCATTGACATTCATGGTCGGGAAGGTAATAGGAGCAAACTCTCGCGAAAAACGAGGAGAAATAAAGCCCTATACAGCCGAGCGCAATAGTCTTCGTCGAGAGAACGAGCTGCACTGGTAAAAATATAGATCGACGGCCCTTCGAAATCCCGTGAAAAAAAAAAAAAAAACTATAACGCACAGAGATGGGAAACAACTATATGCCGCGGAACCAAAGAGAAACCTCGGGACAAGAGACGAAGGGTATTTTTCTCCGTCGACATCGAGAGAAGCTTCGAGAGCTGCGCAGTATGAATTCGAGCGGTTCGGATCGCAAAGCCAAAACCGGGGCACGTACACCATTGGGAGCAACAAAAAGTTTGCGGATGATGCGCTCGTAATCCTTGACCGTGATTTTAATCAAGTTTTTCCAGAAATACAAATACCAACTGTATGCAGCGGATAGAATATTATTGAATTCGATTTCGCTGTGCGATATTCGGTTAGTTTTATAGGGAGAGTTTCAATAGCCTTTTTATCTGCTGCACCTTCACGGCGTTTGGTTTTTCTTATTGAAATATATTTTTCGATCGAACTGTGTGATCTTGTAATATTTTTTATTATTAAAGCTGTTTTTTTCTTGTGCAATAAACCGAGAATTCAGCTATTGCCTTGCAGTTCCACGAAAAGGGTTTTGACGTCATGTCGGCATTGTCAAAATGTGACGGGCAAAATACGCGAAAACAATGGCTCGCAGCAGGAGCACTTCATTCTATAGTTCGTTCTCGCTTTTGCTGTGTATGGCACATACAGAGACACGATTGGCTCGCTTTGTAAGCCCATCGCTATGTGCTATTTGTTCTTATCAATTTCGAGCTTACAATAACACAGATATTAGTTAATCATGAACCTGCATGCATTGAAATATTATCACTGCGGGGTATACCAATCAATTTTGAAAACGCGTTATCGCGGTTATCCATGTATAGCTATGGACCTGTAATTATGTTTGGATTCCAAACGATATCAAAGGAGGGTCGAGTTCAATGAATCGACTCGATCGAGAACAAACAGCAGAGCTGGCAACTTTGATCCAAAATTTAACGACTACTCCACACACGCCTCTGAGTCTTGTTAAACTCAGCCAAAGCGTAATCCCCCTTTGATAGTTCTTCGAACGCTATATCTCGAAGTGTAAACCGCTTCGTACGTTTACGCTGTAAACGGCGAATCTCGCGTGTATCATTGTGAAGAAGGGAGATTTTATCGAATTTCGTTTTCTAGGCACATATTTGCGCGACGCGACTTTGAAGCGTTTCGATTCTTAAATCTTCTTTCGAGAAAATTTCGACTTCGACGTGGCTAATAAAGAATCGCGTCACTGCGTGAGATACTTTTCCGTATCAAACTGCTTATATTAATCACGAGGTCTAATACCTCAGCGCGTGTATACAGGGTAAAATAGCCAGCATCAGAAATTGCCGGCCAAAATCCCGTGGTCTTTGCGGTTTCCTATGTAGCCGCGCGCACCAAAGCCCAATTATAACGGGCTAGCTATACCCTCGACACAAACGCGCGCGAGCGAGCCAAAGTCGCTGGTGCATTCTTGGCTCTTTGGAGCCGTGTTATATACGTGGAACAGCAAAAGCTCCGGAAGAAAAGGACCAGTGCCGCGGGAGGCTGTATAGGATAGCACAAACGATCCTCAGCAGCAGCAGCAGCAGCAGCGATGACCTCGTGTGCATAGGTAGTGTGTGGCTGCTGTTCTATTACTATAGCAGTGTATACATAGGTAATGTGGCTGCTGTATATACATTCGCCTTCTATTTTACCTCGCACTAGCTCTCGTCGAATGCAATATTTTCGCATGAGAAAGAGGGAGAAAATGCCGAGACTTTCTTCATACCCTACTTCTTCTTCTTCTTCTGGCGTGAACTAGCTCGTGCTTCTTGTTTCTCTGTATAGAGAGCGAGAGCCATCCTTTAGTTTCTCGCTCGCGTTCCGGGCTCTGCTCTCCCTCTCTCTCTCTCTCTCTCGACGCGATTAAATACTTAAGCAACTCGTTACATCTTTCACGCGATGGGGATTTTTCCCAAATAAAACTTTTCCTCGGTGCGTCGACGCGGGGCTGGAACGCCGAGAGCCGGAGTATCGAGACGTCGTTATTAAGCGATACTCTTTGATGGATGTGTGCAAGTGTTTGCTTTTAAAACCTGTAAAAAGTGTAATAACGATTGTTCTCTCGCTGGATGTAACGACCGCGGCGACAAATGAGCGCTATAAAAAAAGTTACAGCGCTTTAAAGAGAAAGGGTTGAGTAATACTCCGAAATCGCCTGAGAGTATAGCGATTGCAGCACATTTTATATTCGTAAATTTTAATAATTATGCATACCTCATAACGTATTAAGACACAGCGTTATCTATCTCTCCTTATACACGGATTATATCAGCGTAAATTTCGAATCACGGTAAATCATTCAGCGTCGAACTTTCCCATCTAGCTATATGCATTTCCAATAAAACGAAACTCGCCGCGATCATGGCTATAAAACGCTATCGTCGCGTGTATGTATCTATTAAACGAGTGAAAGGCAGAAAAAGTGGCCTTTCTTTGAGCGACATTCGAAGATATGCGCACCAGTGACCGCGGCGAGGACATGCACGCGCTATATAGCTGCAGCGAACAAACGCCCGCGATGCAGAGGAAAGAATGTTGTTACGTAAAATAAATACGTTTGCCCGCGCTCGAAGCTTTTATATCGAAGATTTCTATTCGGCGCGCGGCTCGACGGCAGCTCGTTCCTGAGTTACGCGACTCGCAGTTGTGTATTTTTTTTTTTTTTTTATTTATGCCAGTAATAGGGAACAGACATGATTTTTAAAACCTTTTTTAAAATAAAGTTAAGGATAAACCTTACACGAAAGTTTAAGAGTCACGATTTTTACTGCAATATTTATTGTTTTGAAAATTCGGTTTCCTAATGATACGTTTAAACGATTGAGAGCTCACGCGATCAATATGGCGGCGCGAAGGATAAAAATATATATAGATGTATGTAAATTCATGTAAATGTTAATACATAAAATAACCTTATTGTTTTCTCAAAAATCACAATAGAGTTGAGAGATAATTCTTCAAAATCAAAATCGATTCATGATGACTGTAATTCACGTAGGTCTTAATCCTTTGAGCCGCCATATTGGAGAGCTGTCGTTTTAAAAATTACTCAAACATACGAATTTTCAATTAATAATATTAGAGCCTGCAGGTACTAAATCAGTAAACAATTGATACATATCACGTATTCTTATGCTATTTCCTACTATATATAAGTATTTATATGTATATAGCAAAACCATGTCCGTTCCCTATTTAACAGCTGTACGAGGAAAAGCGTAAACCTAACGAATTTACAGCGAAACTCAGCCGATTGAAAACTACTCGAACCGGTTACACGAAACTTTCCGCAAACAACTCCTCCCGATCGACAAACAGGAAAAAAATCTCAACGAATCTGTCGCACATTTATATGGGAGTAAATCATGCCGACTCTGTTTCGAGCCAAAAAGCACGGCTATACTCGCTACAGCCGAACGCGTAGCACACGCTCTCTCTTCTCAGATAAATCTCGAAGCCGTCGTACGGCGCGAGAGACGGCTGAATTATGCAACCGAGATTCTTTCCGACCAGACGCGGAGAGAGGAGTCTCCAGCTTTTCCCCGCGGGGCTTGCGAGTAGAGCTTGCGGGCCCCGTTATAGCCGAAGCGTCGGCCGTGTTTACGGGCAAACTTTGGCTCGCGAATCGGACAGCTCTCGGCCCGTGATGGTCGTTTACACAGCTAGGAGCTTCCGGCAACTTTGAGCGATGCTGAATATTCCATTAAGGATCGCTCTGTGTGTTTTTTCAAGCAATTTCGCGAGCTTTTTTAAATTCGAGGAAAAACACGCGAAATATTTATACGTATATACAGGTTCACGAGGAAGAAGAACGTTTACTTTGGTTCGCGTCGTCGTATTTCTTTTGTTATTACAAGAGCGGAGCGCGGGAGAATCCCATTTCGCCGCGGGAGTAGTTCATAATTCGCGAGCGGGTTAACGCGTTTTGGGAAATGAAATTTTCCTTATTCGTAGGCGAAATTAATTCGAACTGTAACATCATGGGCTCGGTGTGGAAGACTATTCGGTTAGCTAGTGTCTGGCCGAATCTAATAACCTCGCAGTTATAACCTGACTTACGAAATAGCTTCCTCTCTCTCTCTCTCTCTCTCTCTCTCTCTCTCTCTCTCTCTCCGCGGGGGCATATTTATCCTCGTATAATTGCGAATCTCGAATCGAGTGATCATAACAACCATTAGAATCCATCGAAAGCTCCTTGGCGAAAGTAGAATATCGGCACTCGAAAGTACAAAGTCAATTCCGAGCCTTATTTCGAGGCTCAATAAAGCTCGACTCAAAGAAACCGAACGCTCTCGCAGTCAGCGCTATTATCTCCCGCGATAACCAAAAGACCCTGCGCACAGTCACGAGAGGTCAATGGAATCGATTGCGCAGAACAATGCGTAGCTGGATGTATATCGAATGAAGCGGGCACAGATCAAAAGAAAGAGACTCTACACGAGGAGGAAAAATACAAGAAGATAGAGCCAGCGGCGCGGTAATCCTCGCGCGAGAGCGAGGCCTTAAGTAGCTCGGAAAAATGGTGAACGGCTTGCCAAAGCCTCTCCTTCGTGGAATTGGAAAGGTTCTCGCGCTCTTTCTCTCTCCTCGAGAGAAGAAGAACGAAAAGGTCGAGACTTTGTAAAGCACGCGCGAGCGCGCGATTGTCCCGGATTTTTCTTGGCAAGCGCCCCCGACTCTACTATCTTTCTCTCATCCTCTGAAATATTAAGAGCGTATCAGGCGCGCCTTCGATTTCTTATTCTCGCTCCTGCTCGACAAACTCATCTCGTTTCCTCGGTAGCTGTGCTATAGTAGAATTTTTCATCTCCGATGTGTCTATTCCTTCTTCCAAGCTTTGACGTCGCTCTACTGGCATCTCTAGAAAAGCCAATGGTATGCACCTTAAGACGTAGTTCAACTAACGAATTAACCATAGAAGCCGATTTCGACTCGGCACCACCTCAGCAGCAGCTCCGCTTCTCCCTTTCTTTTTTAACGAGCTCGCTCACGAAAATTTTCGCTGCGCGCGCGAGATATACGCCGTCGCCGTCGTGTAGTAGAGACGAAACTTTAATGAGGTTCGCGAGAAGTCGCGGCTGCAGCTCAAACACACCGACGCCTGCTTGTATACATATATATATAGATATAGGTCTACACGCGAGGTAGAGGGCGGAGTAGAGAATCGGGCCGAGCCATTTTGCAATTTAAACATCTCAAGACTCTCGCATAATTTGCGAAAATTCCGAGCCGGGGCTGCAGCCGACGCGAGGGATAATTGCGCAGTTGGAGCGCGTGGACGAGTATAGCGATTTTTTTTTTATACGCTGCGTCGTTTTTAAATTACAACGTTTAGAATTTTGTAACAATCTCGAACGCGAAAAATCAGGCAGCTGGGAAACTCATTCGAGTAAACAGCGAGGGAAAAACTTGTTGAATACCATGTAAAGGAAGTCAAACGAAGGCCGGCTATACCAGCGAAATAGAGAGAGAGAGAGAGAGAGAGAAAAAAAAAAAGAACACGCTCTCGTAAAGGAAAGCACTGCACACACGCGGGCGCGTAGAAAGGCCGAACTACATAAACGCCGCGCGTTTTCCGTACAACAGCCTCGTTCCGAGCTGAAAAAAAGCTCGACGCAGCGCAAAGAGCGCGTACGTGCAAAGTACGAAAATTCTCGCAGAGCTGGAAAAGGAAATTCGATCGATGCGCGTTCATAATGCGGCGCCGCTACAAAGTCGAGTCCATCGCGCGAATGAAATTACGCAAGCGCGAGAGAGGTGGCAAAAAGACGCTATTAGTCTACACCAGCGCCGCGTGTTATACGTATACATATAGCGCGAGAGACGGGGAAAGGGTCGAAGCTCTCACTACTTGTCGACGCGATAATTAAAGCGATGGCCAGAAATTCGCTCAACTTTATGACCCAGTTGCTCGCAGGCTGGCTCCTTCTGCTCGCACTCTGTGCACTTACCCGCGGCGCGAGCGGGAAAAAAGCGCGTGTGGAAAAAAAAAGCTCGCGAGCAGAAACTACCCGGCGAAATAAACAAGCCGGCGGGAAGCTGGCAAAAGAAACGAGGTAATTACAATCTCGGATCCAAAGGCACACACGGACGACTCGAGAGAGAGAAAGGCACATGCCACGTGTGCCTACCGGACACATAAGCGCGTGGATTCCATGTCAAGTGTAGCGCTAGCGCTGCCGCGATGCACGAGAGGATGTTGTTTAACGACGGAGCAAGACAAAAGTTCGCCGCGGCAATTTTTTCGATTTCGAGCGAGCTTTTTCCACGGAATCCGGGTCAGGCTTATAAAGTTATAGGGATAGAGCGCATATTTGCTATTGTCGCGCAAGCTCTCTTTCTCTCGGTATAACGCCAGTAGAGGCCACTTTGCCTCGTATGTGTGAGCGCCGAGCGCGGGGGTTCGAATAATTTGGAAAGTTTTCCGTTTGTACGCTGCAGCGCGTTCTTTTTTTTTTTTCGGAGGAAACGCCCTTTCGCTGAATACGAATGAAATTTCCCGCGCGTGTGTTATTCGAGCGATTCCCGCGGAAACGCGTGGAATGTTTGCTCACTGTTATAGAGGAACATCGTTTAATAACGAAAATTAACAATCGAGGCAGTTCGGAATTTCAATTTTAAAAGAAGATTCGTACAACGACTCTCCAAACAATATAACGGAGTATATACTACACCAACAATCCGGGAATAAGAGAACGGGAAGCTTCTTGAATCTGGCCGGGGCTGAAATGACGCGGAAGCCTCTCTTCCTCCGCGCATGTCATGCATATGCATGAAGCTGACCCGTATAACTATCTGTCAAGTGTATGACTTTGCTCTTATACATTTTACCGCGCGACGATTCGCTGCTGCTGCTTCTGTTTCAGTTTCCGCACGGGATGGAAATTGGCCTTACATTGTAGTACACCCCAAGTACTTAACGCTTTTTTTACTCTGTATTGCTCTTTCACGGAATAAAAAAACCGGCTTTCGTGTTATTTTTTCAACGGGGCTAATGTTATCCTGGCGAACGCGCGCACATCTGCCATTCAAATTAACTCGACTCGCTATACTGCGGGGCGCTAATATGTATATACAACTCCTCTCTCGTACAAAAGACGCATTCAGAGTTACACGAGTGTCAAAATAACAAAAGGCCGCGCGCAGCGAGTGGAACTTGAGCGACAAAGACACTTTTACGGGGGGGGGGGGGGGGGGGGAAAAAGGCCGGGGGGGGCGGGGGGGGGGGGGGGGGGGGCCGGGGGGGGGCGGAACAAGCCGCGAGAGACTCGACGAGGCGCTGGGCCGTCGCTCGCCAAAACATTTTTAACAGTAAAGAAAGTACTCCGTTGATTATGAAACGGGAATAACCGCACTCGGCTGTTTCCACTGATGCATCTTAAATTCGTATAAACGTTTACTCGTAAACCCAGTGAGCCCGCAGTATCGTCCGAAATTACCAGCAGTAGCAGCAGCAGTATACAGTCGTCTCTGTCCAAAACAAGTAGAACAATAAGTCCGCTCGATGAGAAAAACTTGCAACGCGCGAGAAGTATACGAGTAAGGGGAAAAAAGAGCCTCATCCGTAAAACGCCGACAGGGAAAGTTTGCAGCATCGCGGAGTTGGTTCCGTCGAAAGTATAAGGAGAGAAATATCCCCCCTTCCAATGGCTTTTTCCAATACGGCTGCCGCTGCAAAAGTTGGCCCGTGAATAAGAAACAATACCACGCGACGCGCAAAACACGTACACACGTATATACATAGGGATAGAAGGAGAGAAGACAGCATAGAGCCTCCGGCGCTGCTGCTGCTGCTGCAGCATTGAAAGCCCATCCCTTGAATAAAGGCCGACAAGTGTGCGCGCACCGCGAACCTGTCACGTGCACACGCTCTCTCTCTCTCTCTCTCTCTCTCTCTCTCTCTCTCTCTCGCGCGCGCGCGTCCTTGTGCAGCATACGAACACCTTCTTCCTTTATGCATGTACGCACGCGTATACATGCATGCGTAGAGCTCGCTGTACCGGCATTTGACATCCTGCACCTCGACGCTGTCTCACCGGGCTCGTATCTCCGCACACATACGTATACAGAAAGCGACACTATCCGCGTGGCCCTCTATCCCTTCGCGGGAGATATCTCGCGCATATCGGTAATTACCGAGTCTCTCTCCTATACGTATATACGCGGCTCGTCGTCCTCGTCTGCGAGAGCAAGGCTGTAATTATGCTCGGCGCACACGTGCGCGTCGCTCTATATACAGCGGCATCGATCGCCGCTGCACCACGGAAATTCATTCTGCGGCCGATACACAAGTGCGCTACTGTCTCACTCTTTGGATATCTCGTTATACCGCGGGGCGAGTTTGTTAGGAGCGAACGTGACGCGACTATATTCGGGGGACGGGGCTCCTGACCGCGTGTGATTCTTTGATTAATCGTAAAGCGCGTAGTTGATACACGCTTTTTGAAATAGTGTGTACGAGGTCGAGGTCGAGCCGTGTGTTATCCGCGCTATATACGCTATACTCTCGGTTATTAAGGCTGCGGGGGATTGATCGGAGGAATTGCTTTTAACGTTTGAAATGCTATAATTATGCACTCGGATCTGGTTCGAGGCACTTTTCTTCTTCTATACGCTTAATTCTCTTGTGTCCCCCGCGAATTTGACTGTAAACGCGTGGAATATTTCCGAGAATTTCGGGGAAATTGATTCTGGATAATCATTTATTCAACATCATCGCAGGGACGGATATCGTATACCTCATGCGCATATGCCAGCGCGTACGTCAATGTTTCATTAACGAGCCATTATTTTAGTTCGAATATACGAGCTGCTGCGGGAAATTAGTTTTCGCAGAAAAAACACCCGCGCGGTTGTTATATGACGTTAATGCGCGGGCATTCGCGACTTCGATTAATTTCGACGCTGACGCCGCGCCATGCAATTATCAGATTTTTTTTTTTGTTGTTGTTGTTGTTGTGCAGCGAAATTGATCTGCTGAGAAATTTTAACGTCCTCTCTTTTGTTGCCGCAAGGGCTTAAAGTTTGATGAAAAATAAACGATGTCGCACAGCTCGCTGGTCTATCAATATACAGTGATGAAGCATATAGAAATTTGAAGAAAAGCTCCAGCTAAAAAGCCTTTGATTCCAGTCTGCTATCTGACCTTAATGAACTATCCACACACATACACCTCGTTTGCTTAAATAATTAAAGAGCTGCAAAAAATATACAAGTTTTCATAGAAATCCGCGTCGATATAATTCCTTCTCCGAACACGAAGCGCAGCTTATTCGCGAACTTATACGCCACCATTTTCTCTCACTTCGAGGCAGAAATTTCACACAAGCGCTGAGAAAAAGAGAGCTTAACCCGGTTTTTCGGGGAATAAGAGAGAGCAGCTAGCTATGGGCGACGCATCGAAAGAGTCAGTATAATTCAAAGAGGAACTAATCAACGACGCGAACGCGCTCCGTAATTAGGGAGATAAGCGAGCTGCATTTATCTCTCTCTCTCTCTCTCTTTTCTGCGTCTGAACTCGATCCTCTATTTTCTCCTCGTCCTGCTGCTTGTTATAGTCGTACAGGCACACGACCCCGTCAGCTGTTATCGTTGTATCAGCCTGTTTTAACGACACTACGCTTTTTTTCCGAGATTTTCATGGCGAATCCATTCGACCGGCGCAAGCTTTAATTCAAGACAAATAGCGCGCAAATTGATGCTGCGCGCGCTTCAGACACATATACTCTTTCATGTCATTATGCATACACACGCGAGGAGAGAGCTGGTTCTCTGGGCTTTTGTTTTTTTATTTTCAATTAGTTGTCGTTGTTGCCGCTGCAGATTGGAATAACGAAGCTTGCGCGCGAGAGCTTCGCAGAGCTTTGTATAAATTCCGCTGTACTTTACACTCGCAGCTCTCGGTATACAAACAAACAGGGCAAATGAAAGTTACCTTGAATAGATAGAAATAATTGCAGTTATGAAACGTAGCGGCTCGTGTGTATTGTTTGTTCGGCGGGGGGATTAGTTTTTTAATTAAAAAAATTTAACAGGCGCTTTTTCATTATGGATGCTGTATATTGCATATTGCAGTGAAAGAAGATCAGCGTCCGACTGCTGTTACGACGAATTCTAAACGCGACGGAGGATGCAGTATTCGGTTTGAATTTCGCGGTTTGCCGCATACCATATGCTAATTTCGATGTTTACTAATGATTCGGCAAATACGATACAGCCGCGCGGAATACGTTACCGAATGCAGCGCAGTATACGCGGTCGATGCTGTCTGTGCGTAACTCACCTGTAACAGAAATGGAATACATGGCTTAATTATTGCGAGTGATGCATTAATTATATCAATAAAACTTATTGCGTAAAGGGCGTCACCGCGATAACAAAAAAAAAAAAAATGCCATTATAGCACGAGGTATATATTCAACGGTTAGCGTGTCCGGGCGCCTCTCTCCAAAGACACTAGACTCTTTTGCGCGAAACGAAATAAAAACTGTCGCAAAAAGGTTATGGGTCGCGCACGAACGCGGCAGTTCGCGCGGATAGCCTGCTTTCGAACGGTATCCCGCGCGTTCCCCTCCCTCGCTCTTTTTTTATATCATCGAAGCCGAATTTATGGCCCATAATACCTGAGCACACGCACGCTGCGCACTAAATTCGGCCCGGGGTGTATATATCGTTTTATACGCGTATAAGAGAGATAGGGCTGTACAACGCCGAGCTTATAAGTGTTTTCTCGCTTCTGGCTCGTGTGCGCATATATAATACCTATGCTATACGTTTTATCGGCGGTGCGCGGTAGTATAGCGCTATTAATTAGCTCGGGATTATCGATTCAGCCGCGAGTTAATCTGCGAATGCGCTTTATGCCGCGCGTTGTGTACGATTTCCAAAGTTTTTTTCCGCCTCTTTTCGAGACAAAAATTGTTTCCTCGTTAATCGAAGTAATTACCGGGGTCGATCAGCACAAAGCCCGGCAAATTCGTTACACATCTGGGCAGCTCGGTCGCAGCTCGGATATCTAATAAATCTTGATGAAAAGTATTAATCGAGCGGGCCAACTTTTCGCTCGGCGTCGAGCCGTGGGCCGGCGATTGGCAACAATTAAGATCGGATCTCTGAAAAATCAGCTCCGAAGTCGAGAAGAAGAAGAAGATAAAGGAAGCTCCGGCGAGAGAGGAGCTCGACAAAGAACGAAGGAGGCAACTGCACCGCAGACGGAAGAAAACCGCAAGAAGAGATAAGACTCAAGCGAACGAGTGTATATAGGAAGAGAGAGAGAGAGAAGTCGGCGCAAAAAGCGGCCACAGGTCCGGCCTTGCTTTATTATAATGATAAATTGCGTGGGAGGGCGAGTTTTCTCTCTCCTGCTCCATTGGACGGGTCATTTGTCTCGTCGTCGTCGGGCTCTTTTCTCCACGACGACGACGACGACGACGACGACGACAAATCGAGCGCAACGTCGGAATGGAAAATCGAACCTCGCAGAGAGGCTACTTTCGAGTCGTTACGCGACGGAGCTTAGCTTGCCAAGCTGAGAAACTGCCCGAAATCGCTCTGATATATCCGCTTTCGTATTCAGACTGCCCCTTCTTTGTTCGAGACTCTGCTGCTGCTGCTGGCGAGTTCCTTGCTGGAGGAAAAGTCTCTTTCTCTCTCTCTCTCTCTCTCTCCGCTCTACTCTGTCATGCCACAGCTGATCGCTGGGATTTCAGTTTTCGGAACTTCCTACCGGGGACACACGGGTAAAGTTGATGAAATAAAGTATGTGCTACGCGTGTCCGACATATGGGAGCTCGAATTCCGACGTCGCTACTGGAATTCCGAACGGTTTCCCTCGTCGGAGCTGATAGTTGAACGAACGCGTATGTCGAAGTTCGAAGGGGTAACTTTTTTTATACGTTATCGATACAGTATATAGTATAGTGAAATATAATGCCGATATTTTTGCGAATATATATATATATATATATATATATATATATATATATATACTTTATTTTCGATTCACCCGCAGTTTTATATGCGCTTTAATTATTGGAACGTGATATTTGCTCTGAAAAATTGAAATCCAATATTGACTCTCTATGCACATGAGCTCCGTCAGAATTCAATGAAAATGGTTCGTTTGGTACGGCGCGCCGCTCTCGATTGAAGCGTACAACGAAATAAACAAGGAAATTTTGTTACACAAACACATACGACATACACAATAACCTAAATTTTACATACACTAACCGTTTCGGTTGCTCTTTTCTCTACGCGAGCACACGCGATGATAAATCCCCGAGATAAAAATAGTGCATACATAACTGTCATACATACGCGTCCGGTATAGAGTGTACCGAAAAAAAGCGCAAAGTACACGCTTACAGCTGCGCGCTTCCCGATGATAGCCGCCGCGTGTATACAAGCGAAACAATGAGCCGCTGAGCGTTCAGCCCCGCCACGGAAATTACCATCAAAGCCCGCGCGCGGCTAGATAAGAGCATATATATATAAAAATGGCCTCGACGAACGAACTCGAAAAAAAAAGAGAGAAAGAGAGAGAGAGAGAGAAAAGCTTTGTTCCGCGCTTTCAAAGCCGCGCGCGCTAACGAATTTTCCAGAGCAACGACGGCTAATAAAAGCGGCACATCTGATGCGCTGTCGGCGGCCGTCTCGAGCTTTGTTGCGAAGACGCTGTCGATGATATAGGAATAATTTTATTCGAGACCTTTTTCGCATTTTTCGTATTTTTGTCAGCTCTCCTCTTCGAGTCCGCGCGTCGGACAAATAAACTTCCGTTGTTATTGACAGGGCTGATCTATACAGCCGAGGTTCAATACTGTGTGTGTGTGTGTGTGTGTGTGTGTGTGTGCACAGCGAATATTTGCGCCGAAGCGAGAGTCGGAAGCCTTTTTCCCTTTTTTTCGCCATTCTTGCCGTTTAGCCACCGCTGCGCTGTACTCCGTTTGCGCTTTTTTCCAAGAAATCTCTTTGCAGCCGTCGTTTTCTTTCTTCGTTGATACTCTCGATTCTCTTTCTCTCCTCTCCCGCGGTAGAGAGAAAAAATTATTGGGAAAAGTCCTCTTTTTATACATACCACTATTCTGCTTCTTCAGCGAGAATCATGCGCTATCGCTGAAATCTTTTTACGCCCATTTAAGGCGAGCCCCGCTCAGTTCGTGCAGGAAATGAGAAACTTCCCTTTTTTTTTATACATATATTCATTCCGATACGGGTTCGTTCGTTTGTTTGCCGGGTTGGAAAAAACACGGACTACTATATGCAGCTCTCTTCGTTCGGGCTTTTAGCCATTTATTTTTTCTGCGATTCGCGCGAGTTGTGTCCATTTTTTTTATCTACACCAAAGCTTTTATACAGTTAGGAGAAAAAACGTGACGCTGATGAAATTACCGATAAAGGCAGAGATATGGCTTGAATAAATGAAAAATATTCATTATAAGCCGGATCGGATTTTAAGCGCTGCACGTGATTTAGTAATTTTCTGAATAATTCAGCGCTCGAAAACCACAACAAATGCGCGACGATCAACTTATGCCAGCAGCGGTATGCATAATTAATTTAATCTCGGCATAAAATTCAATTTCAGAAAAGTCAGCTCGTTGTGAGAGAGAAGCCCTTTAATCCCGCAAAAACAAAACAAGCGCCATAAAATAAGAGCTGTGACAATATAGCATATCAACAGTGGGAGTTTTATAATTTCCACGGGAGTCGATCTTCGTTCGAGCGTCGCGGCTCGGAAATTCCGTTTCCTCTCACGCGGCGTCGTTTAGCCACCTTTATTCTCGCGCCGGACGATATAATACGCGTATAGTGTATACGTTACAGCGTCTCTTCTCTCTGATGCGATCAAAGGCGCGGCTCTCGCGTACGGAAAGGAATGCCGTCATCGCGCGAGGAAAGAATAATAAGAGCTGAGAAACGGTTGGAATATAACGAAAGGAAAGCAGTAGGGAAAGGAGGTGTTGACACGCGTGCGATAGTCTATAAACCAGTTTTTCTCACTTCACGAGCGTATGCATAAATGCGTTCTATAACCGGTCCATTTCGTTCAGTTCTGGAAAACGTATATGGTTTAACGATTAAGCACGGCGTAGAGTTTTTCATCGCGCGAGAACAGCCCCGCATTCAAATATAAGTCTAATGCATATCTCTCTTCTCTGCAGCGAGAGTTCTCGCGTCTGGGGATATCGCGTTGCAGCGGTATTACACTAGCCTATATTTACCAAGACGTCCCGGCGAGCTTTAAAAGTGCCGGAGGAGCAAGAAGCAGCAGCCAATGTCGCCGCTGCTTCCGCAAGCTCTCCCGGGGGGCAGTGACTTTTCCGGCTCGACTGGAAAAAAAAGCGCGGAGTTCCCATTCAGCCGGGCGATGTATACGTCTGAGATAATGCCTCGGAGCGTTTCCAGAAAAATGACTTCTTGCAGCTCCTCCTCTGCGCCCGGAAAAACGCCACGTCCCCGGGCGAAAGAGCTATACCGCTGCTGCTGTGTGTATAGTAGAAAAGTCTCCGGGAAATTGTGTGCATGCGCGGAATCGAGTTAGACTCTCTCGCTCGCGAAAGCCTGATGTCTTTTAATTTTGTAGCTCTACTTTCTAGCTCGTTTATTTTTTCTCTCTCCCGCGTATACAAGTTCGCTTTGAAGTGCGAATGAGGTAGAAGAGTGTATATCGAGTTTGTCTCTCTCTCTCTCTCTCTTTCTCTCTCGTCTTATTTACATCATTTTCGCTCTGCAGCGCTGCAGGAGGAGAGAGAGAGAGAGAGAGAGAGAGAGAGCGAGAGGAGCTTTTTTGCGCTTCGGAACTTCCTCTCTCTCTCTCTCTCTCTCTCTCTCTCTCTCTCTCTCTCTCTCTCTCGACTTCCCTGTATACTTCTTATTTTCCCCCGTCGGCGAGAGGAAATTCCTTTGAATCTAATAAATGTTTCTTTTACTGCGCTTATACGACTTGCCGAGTTCGATTTCACGCGACTGCAGGCGAATATGCAGTCCATCTCGAGAACGTATAAGAAACTTTCATCTGTAGACATATATTTTATTTCGAAACTTCGACCAAGTGCTCCAAACTTTCGAGGGACGGAATTATAAGCCGACAGAGACGAATGCGAAAAGGATAAACAAGAAGAGAGACGATTAGTCGATGAATCGAGAGACCAAGTGCATTTATGCCGCATCTTAACGATTCTTCCACTTGGCATCAGCTCGACCTTTTTTCTAGGCCGCTTATTCCAACGCTGATGCAAAAGCAGTTATACAACGATAGCAAAGGGGAAGAAGAGCGCTTTTCTCTCTCTCTCTCTCTCTCTCTCGAGATCGGATTAAAATGTACGATAAGATATTCGCCGATATGAAAGGGATAAATACTCAGCGAACGCGAGAGTGTCCCATTCATTCTGCGGCGGCGCTTGTTATCGCACCTCTATACTCCCGGAGTCCTACTTTGAACTTTTTCACGCGAAAATGCAGCTCTCGAGTTGTGTTTATTAAGCTTCGCGTAAAGTTGTACATCGTTTTTTATCCTCATAAGGCTATAACTCAAACGAGAAGCTTGAATTATTTTTGCAATTACACGTCGTCGCGCTCATCTCTCCGCGTTTGCATAACGAACGGCTCATTTAATTGATAAGAGGATATATACTTGTAAACGAGTGTGTACATACGCGGCAACGAAAGTACAGAGGGATTCGTTTTTTGCGCGCGATGTCTTTTTCATTTCCGAAGCTTTTTATACTGTTGTTCAGCTAATGATTCCATTAAACGCGTTAAATAATTTCTCGCGCACTGCATCGACGACCTATGCGCTCGCGATTAAATGTGACGAATGTTCTCGGGCGTATTGAATTATTTATGAAAGTCGAACAGCGACTTTTATTGTTTTTAACTTTATTTACGCGCGACGAACAATATAAGTTAAAATTGTGAGCAATTCGTACGATTTCGCGCGCGTATAATTCATTCGGCGAGCGATGGAATGGACAATTAGCCGTACACAGGAGCTGCTACGCAAACACACAAAACAATGATTTATCCCGGCGTAATTGGTACAGAGAGTATTAGCAATGGAATTATACGAGCGTTGAGTATTAAGTGCGTATATTGGGGGAGGCAAAGCGAGAGAGCCAGAATTACAATTAACGGAGAGAGAGAGAGAGCTTCAACTTCGAGTGGTACACGCTTTAAATGATTTTTCGATATTTTCTCTCTAGCAAGTATATCGAGCTGTAGATCCTTCGCATTCCACTTCACACCACTATCCTATACCCCGTATTATCTTGTCTAGATTCTTGATAAAATCATCCACCCACACCTACCCCAGCGCATATCCCCGAACAAAAGCGCGCATTCTTCCCTCTACACCGGCACAGAGCTCCATAACAATAATCCTCGCACATTATGTATATATATATATATATATATATTCGCGCGCATAGGTATGTATAATCAGCTTTCCGCGCTCGCGACGGCCATTGTGCTCCGCATATAATATACATACTCGGGCACGAGTTCCCCCGGCAAATCTATATATCAGCGAATGCCGGGCTGGTTGAACACGTTCCCGGCGATCACCGGGCTGAGCGAGCGAACAAACGTCCCACTCCGTCATCGGCAATTCCCATTGACGGATCCCCGGGATCGGTGCAGCGCGGACCTCCAAGATGTCAGAGCCGGCACCGCGGATTCCGATTATTGCAAGAGAGAGAGAGAGAGAGAGAGAGAGAGAGAGAGAGAGAGAGAGCTCTGAATGCACGTCGATCTGTATACGTGTACGTGAATCGACGGGCCGTTATATTGTGATGCGGCACTAGTCGATGATGGAAGGAGGAGCTGATTGTAGTATGGGAATCGGAATTTTCGTTTACTTTTCCAGATCGATATGCTGAGTAAAAGCTCTGAAAGCTCTTTCTTCTTCTAAAGGGAAAATTCAAGGCCGACGGTGACGAAGGTGATCGATTTATGGAGATTCGCGACAAGATACAAAGTTACGACTCGAAGACGGCCGAATGACGCGTATACCCTTCGCGCGGTGTAATTAAAACTTATCCAGCGTTCTATATAGATCCATCGGCAAATACCGATTTCAAAAGCGCCGAATACTCCAAATATACGATTAAAAAAAAGCATACTCGGCAAAAATAGTCTCTTCGATCGCGCCGCACAAAGGGTCATTCATCCCCCGCAGAAATTAAACTGCCTCTACTACTCGGAAGGGAAAAATAAAAGGAACACCCGAACACGTCCCCCAAAGAATGCGGGCTAACCATGCGGTAGTCGAGTCGGCAAAAGGTAAAATCCCGCGTTGAAAAAAAAAAATAGAGGAGAGAAAAGTGCGCGAACAGTACGGGGAGAAATAGCCGAAATTGAGTATACGCGCGAGAGAAGCTGCAGCAGCAGTCCAGAGAAAAAGAATAGCCAGCTAGAGCCGATCGATGTGTCCACGGGGTATATAGGTATAAGCCGGCTCCGTGATTAATTGCCTGAGCTGTGCTATACCGGGGCTCCGGCGATGCTATGTATGTATAGAGAAAGGGGGGAGGGGGAGAGACACGCCCCCGCGTTATTAGAAATTGAATTCCGCGGCGCGCGAACGTAATTTATAGGGGCGAGGCTAGTGTGCCGATCGCGAACCGTTTGTTCCGCCGCAGGGATATGGTATGTATAGTGCAGAGCTGGGCGACTACTGCAACTGCGGATGTGGCCGTGTGCGCAAGAGAGAGAGATAGTGCGGATGTAGACGAGTCGGTGGAAATTAACGCGTGCGGTGAGTCCTCACGACTCGTGCGGATTCGGCGTGTGTCTGCACGTATCGAGCTCTCTCTCTCTCTCTCTCTCTAAATCGGTTGGAAATGAAGCTCGAGATGATGGAGATGTGCTCGTTGAAACGATGCCGCGCTGATGTATGGTATACATACGCCGATAGAACATTTATACTTTACAGCAGCAGCTAATAATTCATAATTAACCCATAGACATATACCGGAACTCGTTCGCCATATCAGTAAGAGCCGAAGAACTCTATAGGCGAAAATATACCTAACGAGCATCATCAGCGACACAGTTGTTTCAACTCGCGAGCTTTAATTCAGAGCTATATACGGAACGGCGGAAGTCGATCCGAGTGGAAAACCCGTCAATGTTGGCTTAGCGTTAGCGGAAATTAAAAAGTTCCCCTGCGCGCGAGCTTGCGTGAAATTGATACACCCACGGCGATTTTCCGTTATCCGTTGACCATAGTCCAGTTCTCTCGAAATCGATTTTTAATCTCGCCTCGATGTTTTGACTTTCGTCCTCTGCACACGTCTGCTTACGCGGATTCTTTCGCTCGATTGCGAAACAATTATGGCTATGGAAGTACACGATAGCGACAAGTGTGATTTAATTGCAGTTATTATTGCCATTGTTATACAGACGCGCGCGAGCAAATAATTTACGAATTCCGGGAAACGGTTTTGCATTAATCACGTTATTTCGATTCGACGGTTCCATACTTGTGTTTTGAAAGATCGTCGGAAAGAGGTAGTCGTAATAATATGTGCATACAAATTATCGAGAGTAGATATGTGCAGAGAGCGATATCAATCATCGGTAACAGCCAAGCAAGATCTCCCAGCAGTGATAACAGCCCGTTCAAGCCAGACACTCTGCGTCAATTAGCACAAAGGATAATATTGAAATTGCCTCCCAATAATCTCTCCCGAGATCGATCAAAGTTTCTCAGTCGACTCGAGCCGCCGGCGCTCTCGGGATCGAATACCCTTCGATATAATTTCTCTCAGTCGGGCACGCGGAGGATTAACGTCAGCTATCTCCGGAAAAAGCGGTAATCAACGACGGCTGCACTCGTACCGTATAAGACTCAAAGCCGCATGCGAGGCGTGAACTCTTCTCTAAGCTCGAGGCATCAAACGCTCGTTCAATCGTGAGAGCTGCTGCTTTGGCGCATCAAGCCGCAAACGCGCATTAATCGTCCTCGACGCGGCCAACGCTTGCGCAAATCGAGTCGTAGATACTGTCGTCGTTGACTAGAGAGAGAGAGAGAGAGAGAGAGAGAGAGAGATCCATTTGAGAGGAATCCATTTTCCACTGGGTTTCTCACTGAGCCGCTGCTCGACGTGTCTTTCGATCGCTACGATCGCCTCGCTTGCTCTGTGCGGGAGAGCTTTGAGAGCCCTCCTCTCTGCGGGTATTTCGTAAGCGCTCTCTCGGTGTGCGGTGGTGCAGGTTTTCGCTCTGAATTGTTTACCCAAGGTTTTTTATTTATTTTAAAGACGAGCGAGTACGTTGATTCCGGCGATGGTGTACATATAGGTTTAGATAATAATTATGCCATGCGTGCGTTTGGCGCCCAACGAGAAATCGCCGAATTCATGAATAAGGGTTTACGTACCCCCCGCGTATGGAATACGTAAGCGCTGCGTGTACGATACTATACAGGCAAACGAGCGTATGGCTGTGGTTATGTTGTTATAAAAGCCGTATAGACACACACTTATCGCTCTCCACACACACACAACGCAACGTATAACAAGCTCGCCGCATATGTGCACTTGAAGCGAGCGTTTAATATTGATTAGTTCGTTTCGAACCGGGCGCACTTTTTTCAATGAAAATCACGAGAAAAGTGTATATCCGCAACGCGGCAATTTTCCGGCTCGAAAGCTCGATTATAACATAATAACGAATTCGAACTTTTCGCACGGCAGCAGCGAGAAATCCGGCGAAAGTACAGCGTGAAGCAGCGCATGGCGCGATGAAATTCAAAAATCACAACCGCGGTCAAGTGCGGGCGTTATAATAAAGCCAACGAGGCGATATAAAGCAGGCCAACTGCAGACAAATACACACGAAAAGCCTCGAGTCGACGTATAATTTGGGCATTTCATTGCACAGCAGCTAACGCTCTCTCGCCTGTATACGCCACACTGCTCCTTGACCGAGAGGGTGCGAACTGCCCATTCATCCGCGTGTGCAACCTGCGCATACACATCCATATGCTATTGCAGGCCGCGCATCTTGCAGCAGCCGCAGCATTGTAACGGATACGGGCCACTCGCGATTCCCTCTCCTGAGAGAGAGAGAGAGAGAGAGAGAGAGAGAGAGAGAGAACGTCCCGTAAGCCTTTAATCAGCAAGGCATTGCGCAACGCGCGCCCGTTTGAGCGTAGTTAAGCCCGGTGACAAATAACTCCGGGCGCGAGCAAGACGACTCTCTGTTGTGTGTCTACGGCTGCGTGCTGCCTTTACACGCGTTCTACGGATCCGCGAGCTTCTCCGATAAGAGTTGCTATATTTTTTTTTTCGAGGCGCGGAAAAAGAAGGATATGCGAGCGATTCTCGATTTTTCGGCAGTTTTCCGCTACTGTTTTTTTTTTGTGAATATAAAATGACCTACATTCGCCCGCTGCGGTGAATTCGGAGCCGGAACGCGTATGCGCAAGTTTCCGCGCGTTTCCCGATTTTTAGCGTCATTTTACCGGATCTCGAGGCGGAAATACACATCTATTGCATCGCGCGCGCGCATCCGCAGGGGGGTGAGAATTTTTCATCGGCGTCTTATCACAGTCGCCGAGGAATAAATCATGCGATTTTGCAGTAACAACGTACGACGCGCGTTATATAAACATAAAAGTCGCGAGCGGTAAAAGCACAGCGACTTGTCCTTTCATTTATTTTCCATCGGCTCGTTTTGTACGTATATACACGTATATGCGTATGCATAAATTGGTGCGCACTCGCCGGAGAGTCCTCTGCGACAAAAAGAGCTGCGAGTACATACGTGTATTTTTTATTCATCCTTTCGAAAAGCGCAGCGTAAAATGTTGTTTGTTTGTGTTTTTTTCCCCTCTTTACAATCAACCCACTTCAGCGTAAACGAAAAGCAAGGCTGTCCTATTAATAGCGCGCGTTATCCTCTCACACCTGCTGTCAAGGCTCGAATTCGAAAGACGAAAAACCTCGCGACTGGTCTCACCTGGCCAGCATACAAAACTTTTAAAGGTAAAAATCTCTCGCTTATATATATATATATAGTCATAGGTACGTAGTCACACGTGCGCGGCATATACGAGAGGCGGGAGATTTGAATTGCAAAGACCTACCGGAAGTGGCAGCCGGGTGGTGATGACTACTGCCTCCGCCGGTTGCGGAATGCACGGCGTTGGTGGCAGCCGTGGCTACCTGCTTCAGAGCAGTTAACACCATCATCTTCGCGGTTGTTGCGTTATGGGATATATCGTCGGGACACTCGGTGCACAGGTTGTTGAGAGCTGCGCGCGTATTTTTTTTTTTTTTTTTTCGACTTTCACTTTTTCTCGCTCTTGCTCTGTATGTGTGTGTATAACTCCGTCTCTCTTCTTTTCGAGCGAGCAAGTGAGAGCGCCGATGAGCGACCTCGAGAAGTTTATGCAGCACACGAGAGCGGGACGCGTGAAAGGCGCTCTTTTACATTTTTATTCGTTTGTTTCTCTCTCTTATCCTCCGTAATTCGGCTGTCTTTATTTTCGCCTCGAGTCACTCTAGACACTCTGTCAGACAGACCTCCTGCGAACCTGTCCGCGATGACTTATCGCTTGGCTGGTAGCGCCGTTCTCTTTCTAACCTTAAAGTCCGAGCGACTCCTCGCGTCGCCCCCCATACACGCTGCACCGACCTCTCCTATCTTTTTGCGAACACTCGAGTATATAACGGACGTATCAGCTGGAGCGTATGCGTGTGTGGATTTTCTCCTACGGCTCACGGCTCTCCTTCACTTTCTCCGCTGGAGGTTTCGTGTCCATAACGAAGCCGCCGACGATACCAGCCACGCACTGGCTGTACACGAGCAAAACAAACGACACGGTGTATCGAAAGAAAAAACGACGGAGTTAAAGAACTTCCGTTGCGACACTGGCGCTGCTAGCTCGCTCCGAGCGTTATTCGAGCGAATTTCACAAGTCCCGCGGGTCTCTCTATCCGTCCGTTATGCCTATCTCGATACACACACACACACGCGCGCGCGCGCACAGGGCTGGACTGAGAGGCCACAACACACTACGTGCTCCGGCTGTAACCGAGGCGTATAACGGTACAGTTTCGTAACTCCGTCCTCTCCTCTCTCCGCGCTGCTCTTCCTACACCTCGCTTTCGATCGTCGGTCGGGCGTCGAGCAGCGCGACGATTATACACACGTCGGAAGGATGGTAAGTACACTCGTGTATACGTCTAATAGGGTTAAACCGATGGTTAGGAAAATCGGAGGACCAAACGCTCGAGCGATCCGCTCGGTTGCCTGTCTTGGACTAGACTGTCTTCTTAGGGTGGGGGAACTCGAGAGGTACAGACAGCGCCGCCACCGCAACTCGTTCCGAGCGGCCTGTTCAGCTCTCTCGTGTCGGCGGCCTTTCGCTCGAGGTTTCGCGTCGCGAGACAGGTATATACACTTGTGCGTGTAACGTGTGCTTGTGTGGGGCCCGAGGGAAAGGAAGCCGATGTGGCGGCGGCCATGGACTGCTCGATGGGTAAGGCAGGGAAAGAGAACTCGAATAATGTATTATTGTGAGGGGACGATTTTGTAACTCACCTGAAACAGAAAAATCAAGGGGGGGAATGAAAAAGCCGCGCTTTCAATTACATACATTTCAATAATTTCGAGAGTCGAAAGCTATTCGTACGCGATGATTGATTAGCGAAATTAATGCAACCCAGGGAAATTCGAGGAATGTTTTTGCTAATTAACTGCCGGTGCGCGCTGCTTGATAATTCAATTCCGAGATAGAGCTTTTTGAAATAAAAAAAAAAAAAATTCTACATAATCAATCGTCTCGATTGGTCACACACACACACACACACACACACACTCGGCTGTGTAATTACAACGTAAGAAAATCGCACGTATACAACTCTTCCGATACGAGGTAATTAGGGAAACGAAGATCGAGCGCTCGTTATCGCGCCGAGGATTTATCGTGGAAATCGGAGAAACAATTTTCCGTCAACGAACAAATAACGTTACGTCAAAGCCGACGGCGTCAAAGGGGTAATTACGCCGGGCAATCTAACGTCATTAATTGACGAGAGCTGCTATAATAAAGATCGGACCTGCGCTCGCGAGGCCATTATTCGTTAAGTAACGCCGAGTCTTATCGTCGTATACAATATATACACAGTGTGTGCGTGCAAATTGCCTCTGATTGCAAATGAGGAGAAACCCACATGGTATCAAGAGCGACTAGCGGAGAAAGAATTTTTTTTTCTATAGCTCGAAAATTGACTATTTATCGAAAGGTATATATATATATATATATATATGCGATACTCGACGATATACCTTTTACGCCTGCAATACAATTTCGCACAATTTCCTTGGAACTGCTAATGCAAGCGTAAAACAATTTAGGGTTTATTTAGTGCACACTCCAAGGTTTTCTATTATACATATATATATATATAGCCAACCGTGCGGGCAAACTCAGCTCTCGAGTTTAGGTTTATATATATAATATTACGGCCTCCGCGCACTGCACTCGTTCGGCCAATGAATGATTTATCTTTATACCCAATAATAAAATCGTCGTAAAGCGCATATCAGTACAGCGCGAGCGAGCGAGCGCGGAGCTGTATAATAAGACGCGAAACGGCCCCCACGCGCAGCTCCTACAAACCCGGCGAATAATTCTTAATTCAAGCACTGCACTGATGTATATACCCACACACACACATAGCCCATAAATTTGTGTATCCCGGCGGCGCAAGCGATATCGTAATTACACTCGAAATATCAAAAGCCTATTAGCGAGCTCGCGCGAGAAGAGTAAATTTATTTCGCGCGTGTATTTTCAGCGCAATCGCGCGACGTCCATATAAGTTTCCTATACTATACTCTGTTCCAGCAATGCAAACGTAAGAAATAAAATCACGCTTAATAACGCGCGTCCAAGTCTCGCTGGACTGTATAAGATCGGTAAATCAGGCATCAGTAGTAACGGACGAGTTGGCCAGACTATACCCTCGGCGTTGAGTAGCGTAATTCGCAAAAGCAAGCCCGAAATCCGCGACGCTACGAATAAAAGCTCGCTCGACTCTCGAACAAGTTCGCAGGTGAGCCTGCGCGTATTTCGCAAAGTTTACGAAGCCAACTGCTACTGCCGCTGCTGCTAAAAAGGAAACATCAACACTGAAGCTCCCCGGGGGCGGTAGACGTATGCAGAGGCGTGATATGCGCTTCAACTCTCTCCAGCCAACTCTCGGCAGCTGATGCTCGAGAGAGAGAGAGAGAGAGAGAGAGTTTCGCCTCGACGGCGACACACTGCACGCGGCTATGCGAGAATGGAATTCGACACAAAAGCCTCCCCCGCGCATTATACTCCCGAGGAGAAAGAGAGAGCTTACGCGGAGGAAATTCGCGCGAAGATATTTACCAGAGAGTTTCCACACTTGAACTTGACTGCACTGCTGCGCAAACTCGATTGCGTGATTTCCCCTGGAAGCTCTATGCACACTGTGTGTGTGCGTGTACTATATATATATATATATATATATATATATATATATATATATATATAT
>QLSS01000025.1:1220510-1285774 GCA_024372645.1 Trichomalopsis sarcophagae | reverse complement strand
TATATATATATATATATATATATATATATATATATATATATATATATATATATATATATATAGCGTTGCGTGAAGAGATGCGGCATCTTTTCTCTCCGGATCGCTTTCTATATTGAGAGCTGCGGCTCCTCCTCGCGGTTATACGCGCCGGATAGGGACCTTTTCAGAGAGCGGAACTGCAGTAGAGGAGAGGATGCTTTTTTGAGGGCTTCCTTTCAACCCGATGCATTTTCGCGTTTCTTCTGAAGTCCTATATATACTCGGGTATACACCTCGAATTCAAAGGCCTGGGGATTTGGAACGTGTATATATATATTATAGTGGACTAATGGGAGCCGAACGAGTATAACGAGCGGCGCGTTAAAACGGACGTGAATTATCGAATCGCAGTACGTAACAATCTATCGAAACGCGTGGGAGGGATAAATGGCTTTCGGAGTCGAGGAAAAGTACCGCGACGACACGGTCGTGTATACCATTTTACAAAGAGCGCTCGACATATAACTCCTATGCTACTGGCACGAAAATTCCGATCGATGAGCCGTTGTGCGTTGCAGTCGTACGCGATAGCGTAAAGCGAGATTATGGGTCAACGATGTGCGCTTTAAAAAAGTACGGGTTTAAGAAAATAAAGCTGATAAAACACGCGAGTTGCGGAAAGACTAACATTTGTCGTGTATTAACGACGCGGGGGCTTTTTCGCTTTATTATGCCTCGAATATTCTCATTCAGCCTATAGCCGCAGGCCTTTTTACATCGTCAAAGTTATTCTCCGAATAAAATTATAAAAACCGAACAAAAGTAAGCCGCGTTAATCCTGCATAAATAAGCCGTAGAGCTCGCTTACACCTCTAACGAGCCCTAACTGCACAACTGCTGCAGACGGACTACGCGTAAAATCAAATTTGGCTTCGGCAACAAGTTCGCGAGGAACCGCAACGAGCTCCAAAGTCGGTCAACTTTGTTGTCTCTTTGCTCCCCGACATCCACACCGCTGTAATTATTTCACATCCCTGCAGTCGAGGCGGGCAGTTTGAACTCGAACCCGAAAAAAAAGAAACTATATACAAACCGTTGCGCAGGTCTGTTCAAATATGAAGCGAACAAAAAAAGCCCGAACGCAAACACGCAGCGAAGCGGGCGAATCGGCGATTATATAAGTTGAAAAAAAATATATATATATATATATATATTTAGCCATATCCGCGCCGTGTGAGTATTGCAAAGGCGGCGTCGGGGTTATTTGATTATTTTGCGTTTTGCATTTCAAATGATGCGTGCGCGTACGAGAGCGTGACTCGAGAGCGCAACGAGGTCTCGATACAATTGTGCGCGACACAAAGCGCACACAGGGTATGCGCTGGAAGAGAGAAAAGAGAACCAAGTCAAAAACAATGCTAGCTTCGGAGGATCGTAGACATTCGATGAGTTGATTGTCGGGGTGATATACGAAGAAATAAATAATCCAAAACGACGATAGTTTTATTTTTACGAGCTCAAACGCCATTTCATCTCCGGAACGTGTTCTCTACTGTTTCGCCAAACGGTCCCATAAACGCCGAATACGAGTGTGTGTGTGTGTGTGTATTTGTCGAAAAAAAAAGCGCAAAGCGCGCGAAAACAGCCGGCGCGCATTTTATCGCTTATAATAACGACATCGAGTGTGCCGCAGCCTGGCAAAAATGAAAGCGCGCTACAAGCTTGCACACGCGAACGCGGTCGAAAAATGCGAGATAAAAAAAAGTATCAAGAGGCGCGGAATAATTGCCGCGAACGAGATAAACGACGGGACGGGCGATGGCTCTCTTCGAATGCTGCGGAGCTTTTTAATTCGTTTCTGCTGCTGAGCGCTCCTTTTGTTTAGTTTCGACAAAAAACGACTCTTTTCAAATTAGTACGCATGCTGATAACGCTTAGCTTCTCGCGCATAACGAGACGCGCGTACAGGTTTACATACGCGCAAGTATAAAAGCGGTGGCGGTCGAATCTCTCGTCGGGTACGAGTACACGTAACACAACGCAGCGCTGCAACAACGATACACGTATATACATACCCATAATGATCAATAATCGCGCGCGCGCGAGCGAGTGCCGCTGCTTATTGTTTGCGAGCCCGCTCAATGATTTAAACGAAGGAGCGCCTCCGGCGCGCATAAAGAGGCACCTGCGCGCGCTCGGTCTTTGTACTTTGCAGCTATAGAGAGAGAGAGGGATCTTGTGTATGCTCGCGTGCTCGTGTGTATGTGTATATAGCTACAACGAGATACAGGAGCAGCAAACGCGAGAGAGGCTTGTTGAAGGATTGTGTGTCGCTTGCGATTTTATTGAATCGAGAGCTGATATGCCATTTATTGCAATTAACGCCCGATTTTATACGAAAACGTTTCGTAAGGGGAGAGTAGATGTACATCGTTGAAAGAATCAACGTAATAGATCAGGTGAATTTTTCTATGTATATTGTACTTAGACGCGAAACGGAACACGCGTCGAGATTCTCGTACGGCCGAAAGGTTGCATTAATGCAGGCGCCGCTGCAGTACACTGCTGTTTTATATGACTTTTGAAAAACGTAAGCTATGCATCATCGCGAGAGAATAAATTATCCATCAGAGTATAACTGAAGAATTATAACGTTAAAAAGCGTCTTTACTATTTAGTTCTAATAAAAGACTTTTTTAATAATAAAGTTCATAACGCCCGTAACTTCTTATTTCATTAAACATGTTGTAAAGCCAAGTATATACCATCGTCGTAACATTTTATTTTCCAAAGTTAATGCGCGGTAAAACCACCGCGAGCTCCAAGTTTTTTTATTTTCTTCTTACGATAACGGCTTGAATTTTTCAATGCATCAGCCTTTCAACTATACGCGCTGCCCTTTCATCAGAGCTTTACACACTGTGTTCTACGGTATATTATGCACTCACTCTCTCGTGTCCGCCAATCAGATACACTTCATGCGTTATTCGCCAAGTATATCAAAAGGGCAATTATCCGTAATGGTTTTGCGCTATTTTTTCAACCAAACAACTCATCTTTTTACTCAAAAAATGGTCATCGGCGATCAAAATGCAGAAGCTACTATCTCTCTCTCTTTCTCTCTTTCAATCAACCGATCGTAACGGTATTTATAACAAACCCACCTAACGAGCTTTCAGAAGATTAAAAAAAAAAAAAAAAAACAAAGAGAAAACGAAAGTTCCAGCTGCGAGGAAGCACATTTCTCCGAAAATCCAATCCACTCTCAGCGAGTGAAAAAAAGCAGGCGCGAGGCTTTTCAACAATTATCCCAAGCGTCGAGTACAAATGGAAAATCGCCAGGTTGAAATCCTCTTAAGTGACTAGCTATACCACGCCTAAGTGGAGCACTAGCGCAGCTCCCACACAAACGCCGTTATACGATTCGCGCACGTGTCGAGGAAGGAAGCGCAAGGAAGTAGCGCGTATAGTCGAAGGCCAGAGGCAGTTCACGCAGAGGCAAATCTCAAAATGGAGTTTTCCAGGAGTAGAGCTTCGGCGAGACAGCGCTAGTGCATAAACGGATTAGAGCTTTCGCTTAGCTCGTCCCGCAGCACCGGAGGCTGGGAGAGTAGCGCAGGCTCTTAATCGTTAGCCCTGTCGCTAATCTTCCGTACGTCGAGTTTCAGAAACGTCGATAATAGCTCGCAGTACGCACGGGAGGGGATGAAGGATCTTCTCTGGCAATAGTGCTGACAGATTCGCTTCAACGTTGTACGTGTCACTTGTTGTATCGTGCAGTTTTTTAAAATTCCCTTTTCGCGGACCTCCTTCGGCTGATTAATTATACTTTCAGCGCTGGGCTTCGTGAATTGTTCAGAGGCTTGTATACACGTGTGTAAGTGTGCAAAAGAGAATGAACGATGCGTTTTGCGAGAATTAAGGTGAAACGAATTCGCTGAACAAAAACATTCTTTTTCGCAAAAAATTCCAGCTCATAATCCCTCTGAGCGTCGATCACTGAAAAAAACTTTAATCCCCGTCGACGTTCCCGAATCTCCCTCTCGTTTAACTTTCGCCTGCAGTCGCTATGCCGTACACTCTTTTCCAAACTGCTGCACTCGACAGAAACAGCAGCAGCAAGTGCCTTTCTCTTTCTCCGACGCGTCCTCGCGTTCCATCATCTCGTCGGCTGCAGCACGACGCGGCCCCATACCTTTCTTAACGCTGCACCGTCGTCGTCGGCGGCGTTTTACGTAACGCCTCTGTATACATACACACGGTAGAAGTCTGCAACGGACGAAATATCCCCGTCTCTCGCGTGGGCTGCTGCTGTTAATTACTTTTCGCGCGCGCGCGCGCGCACTCGCTGTACATAAATACACAGCGGCAGCGAAGAGAAAGAGCCGATGTTCTTTCGTATACAAGGCTATTACACTTTTATCGCGTCGCGTACACGCAGTCGTATATAGGCGAGAGCATGGTCCATTATGCTTTATTGGCCATATCCGCGCGCGGAAAAGAAGCGACGACGAGAGCGTAGGGTTTCAGCAGGAACGATTCAGCGCGTGTATGCGTGCATTGTGTCACACAGGGGACTGCATTTCGAGAGCTGGCTTTTTGAAAGAGAGGGGAACTGTATATATTGATTTTTGAAGCGGCAAATATTTGCAGGCGATTGAATTTTTGCGCGCACACACACACACACACATACTCGTTAGCTTACACCGTCCATACAGTCGACGAGATTTTACGGTACACGCGCGGTAAATTTCAACGGTGTGTAAACCGCGCAAATTTTGAATGGATAGAACCTTTTCGATTCGCCGATGTTTTGTTCGAAACGTCATTGTTCTATCACCGACACGCTACTGCACGTGTGTAGTACCCGCCCGTTTATTATCGTATAAAAGATTATACGCGCGAAGATTATACTCTACATCCTCTGAAATATGCTTCGCGCACACGCTCGAGTGTATAGCTATTTTTTATACCTTACCATAAAAACAATCTCACCCCATGCATGCAGCAGCAGCGGTGCTGTTTTCCTCTCGCGAAATCTCGGAATGAAAAAGTGTCGCCCGGCCGCGCACGTTGTTTCACAACGAATAACCAGGAAAAATTAGAGTTATTAAGTCCATTTGTATACACGTGACATTTTTCCGGCGATATTCGTCTCCGGGAAATGTGGTGACCGCTGCTTGGAGCGTAGGAATTTTTTTTTTTTTTTTTTTTTTTTCGTCAATTAAAAAGTCATTCGACGCGAATTTCGACGGCTTTATAGGATCGTAATGGTATACGAGATCCGATATTCCAACTTTCTCGCCGGCACTGAACGGGTGTACTATACCGGGAGAAATTAACGAACTGAGGTCTGTTCAATTTTGTCTCCTGCAAAAGGGTAGGGCGAGCAAAAGGCATTAAAAAATACAATTAGCTCTGGAAATGTCTTCTCCGCATTGTTATAGCTAGCTCGAGAACGACGTTCCAGCCTCGAATGAGCTTACAGCTGTTTTCACAAGTATCTTATTAAGAGACAATATCTGTTCTCCGAAAGGATTGCGCAAGAGGCTCGAGCGCCGGTGAAAAAACAATGCGAAAAGAAGAAGAGCGCCGTTGTTTTTCACTGCTTATTCTTTCTCTCTTCGTTCATCATCGACGCGAATTTCATTTCACGGCTTTTATTATTTAATCCCGCAATATATAACGTATCATAATGCAGCGTAAAACGCACATCCGCGCATATAAACAAAACCGCCTTCAGCTGCAACAGACCGGCATACATCCGAACGAAATACAATAGACGCGGGCTAATAAGCAAGTACCTGATGTGCATACAAACGTACGTGCCACCCACGATATTCCCGTTGCATTAAGAACTGATTTACCGGCTCTTTGACTCGGCTAGCATCGCGGATGTCCGAGGCGCGGGGATGTGAGTGAATAAAAATGACAGAGACGAATAGGCGGGGTATACATCTATCTCTCTGGCGCGAGGAAAAGAGCTTTTCTGCTGCAGAAGGGAGATAGCTACCGCGCGTGGGCGTCGAGCGCGTTTATACGTAAACAACGGCGTTGCAGTAACTAATTGCGAGTTCGACGATCGTATTCGAAATTCGTAGAGAGCTGGAATGATGTTGGTTACAAGTTTCTCGTAAGTAAGATGTAACGTGCTCTTATAATAATGACCTCGAAGTGGGTTATCTCTACATATACATATACATATATACAACGGAAAGGAAGACAAATGTTCTCGGTGCAGATGTACACGCGCGAAAATCCCGCCTCTGGCATTATTTCGCGGCGTCCGTGACTCGGTTTTCGAAGAATTGTATTACACGCCGAGAGAGATCGGATTCTCAGTTCTCCCGATAATGAGATGTACTCAAAATTGCTTCTTCTATAATCGCGAAAATTCGTATAACAATTGAGTTCCCGGAAAAGTTCAACTAATGTATAACCCTCGACTGTTTGTTGTACCGCTCGCTCGAGTGTGTACATGAATTATTATACAATTTTCCCAATAATAAAAGAGAAGAGCGGAGCCGTATGCTCTAAATGCTCTTATCTCCGTGACACAGCGGCTCTGGAGAAGCAGCAACGGCGGCGACATCAAAAGAATAAGGAAATCGAGTAAAAAGCGAGGGAAAAATCCGGGAGACGCATCAGTCGCCGACGGACGGAGGGATCCCGAAAGAACAGAGAGTATACGTATATACATACATCCTGCACATCAGGGATATATAACCGAAAGGGGAAGAGGGAGTAGATGCATGCGCGCGACGACGACGACGACGACGGCAGCAGCAGGAGCCAAGATGGGCGGAGGCGGCTTTCTGCGCCTGCTCGACGGAACGTCGATCATATACATATAGCCGTAGGTGCGATATGCGCGCACGTCCTTCTCCCCCTCCTCCAGCGCTACATCTCTCCGCAGTCGTTTCCTCGCTGCACACGCGAGCGCACTTTATACCTTCTTTCCTCTACTCGTCGAGATGCATGAAATCCTCGGCTTCCTATAGACGTCTCCGTGAATATAGATATATGACACTGTATATACGAGGCGGGAGATATACGTGTACAAGTATTACTCGTCGGTGGGTCCCACATTGACCTCGATTTTCGAGAGCTCCAGGCGAGGGCGCCATTCGACGCGCGATATACCGTGCGGATATGCCAGTAGGATTATACATGTAGCTGTGCTGCGTTATGCTCGTCGATGTATATATTATATTGTAGAGGGAGAGCTGTTCCGTCTCCCCGGGCAGTTTTCCGGTACCGGCGGGAAGACGCTTCCCATCCCGTATGGATTGGGTGTTTAGCGGGAGGTATCGCACCGCCTGGATGATGCGATGCGTATAGCGTGAAAAAAAAATTAATAATCTCATTAAAGATAAATCAGAAGTTATAAAAGTGACGATAGCATGAGCGACAACATCTATCTACTGCTATGACACTACTGTAATTAGTACACTTTTTCGCGCATATTAAAGGATTTTGTCAGTATAGAGCTGTACACGCTCCTTTTTACGCGAGCGAGTGGGCGAGAAATTTCGAGATGAAATGCTTGGCCGGGGATGAAAGGGTACGCGTGTACCCGTGCATCTCTCTTTCCTACTCTTTTTCGTACTCGACGACGACGACGACGTGATCTTTGATCGTGTTATTTTCCCAGTGCTGCTGCTCGACTTTCGCAGATGGGATATCGATTACGCAATCGCTTTTAATACGTTGTAATGCGCTTCCCATAGGGAAGGGATTTAACGTCTGTTTTCGAAAATGTATACGATGACCAAACCCTGACCCATTTCAGGGATTCGCTGTTAGCAGATCGGCTTTAAAGCGCGCGCGCGCGCGCGGCTTTAAAATATGTCAAGCTCGAGCTTTTTACTCGCGGACTTTTACGCGCGTCTAATGTGCGCTGAAAATTCGCGGCATCGGCGATTACTATACCTCGGGAGAGTCTTATAACGAGTTGAATAACATTGGCCTTATATACAATGGACTAATCAGAGCGCGGTATAAACGAGATCGTGAATTTTCATCCGACTTTCTCATTGTTAAAACGCGGCGGCGCTTCAATCTCTCTATAATGTATCGATTTCTTATAGCTACTCAATTAATCAAGCCGCGGAAAAGCGCTTTTCATTCGTGAGCCGAGGCTCTCTTCGAATTGACTTTCTAGTGCGCTGATACGCGGATGCTTCTTCGTTCGTTTAATACTTTGTTCACTCGCGTCGTGCTGTTTTAGCTTAATGAAGAGTTTTCAACTGTACACTGGCGTTACTCTTTGCGCAACGAAAAGGCAAAGGAGTTTGCAAACTGCATCGAAAGCCGACTCTTTCCAGGCTTTTACAAATTTAATTAAAAAAGATTTAATCTCGAATGACGAATACACGAGGCGACGAAAAGGGAGCATTGATAGAAAATAGCCTTTGTACAAGAGTCGCGAGACGAGACGAAGAAAAACGTCACGTGAAAGATGAGTACGACGGTAATAATAATAATAGTCTCTCCGTCATAGTGACAAATTCTTTCGTAATCCGCGTTTCCCGCGCCGTGTCACGTGACTCCTAGTGATACAATCGTATTCGTACACACAGCTACATTGTTTTGGATACAGCTTGCACTACACACATGCTACATTGTTTTGGATTCTCCGAGAGTGTATAACGTGTGGCAAGACAATACAAGGATGTCAAGTCCCCGACGTACGAGCGACAAATGCGCTGTTTAATGCGTAACGCGCGCGTAATAACATCGGCGTTATATCTCTCTCGCCGACAACCTGATTTTTCAAAGCGTGTGCCAAGGGCTCATGCATACCGATTCGATCGAGTGAGAAATCCACGAGCTTTTCGATACAGCAGCCTCGTAATAATAAAATACACGTTCTCTCTCTCTCAGGACCGAGACAAGGCGCTGCAATATACATCCAGTTTAAATCTCGGTCGGTAGCAGTCGCTGCTGCAGAGAGCTCTCGGTGGCGTCTCCGAAAAGCAGCGCATATAGGTACACGTACTCTGTATACAGCATAGCCCGAACCTGTGTACGCAAATGTAAGCGTGTGTGTGTGCGTTACACGCCCGTACCTGATGGTAGATTGAGGGGAAAATTCCTGAGCGACCATCGGCAGCTGAAGAGCTTCATATCTCGTCCATCGGGTAGTCGGTCCTTCATCCCCAGAGTCCACTTAACGGACGATGCCAGAAGCGAGCTCATCTCGAGCGATAGCTTCTCTTTTCAGCTTTTGCACCGATGCACTGACACTGACACTCTTTCTCGATTCAATTCTAGAGGATATTCGTGAAAACACTGAAAAAACTCGGACAATGCGCGCGTCTTTGGAAACTTGGCCGCGCGGGAGGATCGCTACGGGGCCGCAGCGGCCGAGCAAGTGTGTCGCGAGTCTTCGGGGCCTCTCTTGGACGCGCGAGATCTCAGGAGAGAGTTTCACCGGCTTGGCGCCTCTTCGGCTCTTTTACTCCTTCGCTGCTGCTGCGGAGACTTATCCCCACCGCGCGTGGCAGCTGCTTTTGGCACTGCATCACTGCGCGACGCGCCTGTACGTAACATGGACTACCTTTGGTTTCGCTTCTCTCTCTCTCTCTCTCTCTCTCTCTCTCTCTCTCTCTGGTGAGTAACACGTTTTCGATGAAAAAAAAAACGGTGTATTGCACTTACCGGGCTTTATTTCTTCTTTTGTGCGGCTGAGACCTGTTTTCTTGTTCTCGAAAAATTTTGTACGTCGTTCGCGCTGCATCGGAACGAACACAATGACACGGTTGCCTATTTTTTTCATTCCGATTGTTTACTGCAGATATTGGGGTTTATTGTTCGAGCAACGTCAAAAGAAGCTAACCGTTTTTTGTCCTCGTTCCGCGAGTTTGAAGCTTTCAATTTTTGATTGTCGGGTGGTTATTCTTTTTGGAATGAGCTTTCAAGATAATACAGAGAGCGAAATTGTACAGCGAGACTTCGATGACGAATATGAAGAATTTAATTTTCCTTTTTTTAAAGAAAGTGAAACATTTTTTTAATGAGCGTTATTCTGCATACACTTTTTAAATGAGTCTATTCTAAGCAAAGGCTTCATACAATATATTCCTCCGAGTAAATTAATACTGTCTTTAAAGCGGAATTCAGCTTCGCTAAAGTATAGCTACGATGATTAAGACTGGCTCATACAGTATATTCTACTTTACCGTAAGCAACTCAAAATTCCCCTCACTAATTACTCCGAAACCCCAGGCGCAGACCTTCTTTGTTCTTGCTAAAGGTATCAAACGAAAAGTGGGTCACTTGTCATCCACGGAGAACCAATCCTACACGAACCTCATTAAATTTACCAACGTTTGCCTGTATTTTCCGCGACGATGTACCAAAAGCACGCATTTAAGCGATGAGTCGTCCACGCAAGCACGACAATCACATTCAGCTTGTTTTTCCGTGTGTTCTAAACGAGCCAATGGAATACGAGCTGAAAGTGTGTTAACAAAGAATATCACACTTTATCAATTGAATCAATATCGTTTTCAGTTTTATGCCATGTGCTTCGATACCACCAATTAGCTGTACTTTCCACTTTTTTTAACAATGTTTTTATAAATAAATCTAATTTCCAGCAAAAATAATTCATAAAATTAATTATTTCAGCAAATTAATTTATTTACGAGCACACGGATTAAATGGAATTCCTGACGTTCTTTCAATCAGTAAACCGTTCGCTAATCTGCACGCGCTTAATTAAAACCACTAATCATCTCTTTCATCTATTCTAATTCGATGGATTTTTATTTACGAATATACACGCTACGAGCATTCTGTATAAGCAATGTCTAAACGTTATATGCAATATTGATGAATAGATTTGGATTATTCCACAGATATGACAACATATATAATGATGCCAAATAAAGTGAAAAAGATGGAGAAAGTGGGCGGGAAAAATGAATGGTGGATGCACACACCGCCGAGATTTCCTGCGCGTGTGACTAGCCCGTTATATACGCGGGAGATTCAGGCCAGGTTCCAGATACGGAATGCATAGTAAGCACTCCGCCCTGAGAAATCGCTCTTTGAGATCCGACGTCAACGATCTTCCTCAGAAGTATACCGCCTGATAAATATTGGAAATTCAATCAAAAAACGAACAATTTTCTCACAATGTTCGATAAAATATCGCAACCGAATATAAAAAGTTTCTAAATTCTACACATATACTCTGGTTTTTCATGGCTCGATCGGGGAGTTGAAAAATATTATATCAACTCTGCACTTATATTTTTTATTTTCAAAGTTGCCGCGCAAACTTGTCCGAAGTTCTTATTGGCAAGCTTTTTATTTTCCTCCACTTTCCGAACTGCGTGTATGAATCATACAGTAAGTATAAAGAGTTGTAATCGTTCAGGCGTAAAACTGCTCCTACTCCTACGGAATTATTATTAAAAGAACAACGCGATCGACCGATCTAAATACATGAAGGGGCCCCGTCGATAGCGAGCTCGGGTCGTCTGACCACACCCAGCCCTTTTCTACTCGACCGAGTAAGTCACAAACGTCAAAAACTCACCGTTATTGGAGCGCGCCTGCGACTGAACAACAGGGTTGTTGTTTGTCTCGGAGCAAGTGGTCGTGGCGGTGCTTCCAGTTGTGGCGTTGGACGACTGGAGTTGCCTCTCGGCGCTGTTGGACGAGGTTATGCTCGGAGCGGCACCACCACCAGCGCTGGGTTTCGACGAGGAGGTCGACCAGGAACTGCAGGTGTCGCAGCCCTCGGCGGAACGCGTCGACATGCGGCAGCAGGACCAACGCTTGCCACTCCAGAAACCCGCGTGGTAACGTCCGCTGAGTCCCGGGTTCTCGCTGCACACTAAGCACAACAGACAGAGGACAGTCGGTTAATTACGCGTTGGCCATCAGAAATGATGAATCGATTGACATTAGTTGCTAACATATCGAATTTCGGTGAGTGAATTCGATCCGTCGTTTAAAGCTCGGAAATTGAATCCCGGAGAGCGTTATATATATATATACGCGTACATTTTATCGATGAATAATGCAGATGGAAATCGAAAATTAGATATACATACAAAAGTAAGTTTCCGAGGGGCCGAGACAAGTTTTCTCTCTCTCTCTCTCTCTCTCTCTCGGAGAGGGGCTGAAGTCATAAAAATGTAAAAACGACGGAAGATTGGCCTAACGGTCACACGAATTATGCAGGCTGGAAAGTTTGAAAGACCCGCGTTCACTGCATGCAGCAAACTATGCCGATCACATTTTTAAAAGCATCTTTACGCCAACGAGATGTGCGCTCGTATCCGCCTTTATCCTTCGTGTTAACGCGTACGTATGCGGATAGGATCTGGCGATTGTGACCACGAGGCCCTAGCTATAAAATCCTCCGGGGATTTCAAGGGGATTAGTCGCGAGACGTATCAGCAAGAGTGGAAGCTTGGACTGCTATCGGCCGGTTGATCGACGCGGGTCGGACGATTGATTTTTAATTCGTTCGCCGCTCGCGCCTCGCTTCATCTCACTCTAGAGCTCTATTCCTCCAGCTCTCACTCTGGCGGACTGCTGCGGTTCTCGCGCTCCGCTGGCAAAGTTCCTTAATTCGATCACGCGGGCCGGGCGCTCGAGCCCAAGTTCGTCGAGTCGGGCAAAGTTCGGCGAACAGATTTTTCACGCGACCTGCGTCTGCGATATTGGGAGAGAAGATTTTTCACGAAGACGCGTTATTGCCGAACTGACACGAAGCGGGTGTATGATGGACTTGTGTGGAGAACAGAAGAGCTCTCGCTTCCGGTATTCTCGATGTATTTGCACTTTCTAAAGTCGAATTAGCGAGAGCTCGTATAGCCGAAATTGATTATTTATTATATATTATTTCGCGATTGTTTCAGCTGCCGTCCAGTTCCGTTACGCGCAGAGTCGCGATCTACTGTTTTATTGTTTCCCCTCTTATTGTTCCGTCCGTCCGTACAGTCCGTTTACAACTCCCTCATTGTCCTAGTTTTCGGAGCCGTATGCAAGGTAGAGGACAGGGCAATAAGAAAGAGAGACTGTGCAATTCCCGCTCTCTGGATGTTAAGTACTCTGTAATTGCGCCACTTAACAAACTTGCCTACCTATATATGCATGCCGCGATTTAACGTTAATTAAGAAAACAGTCGTCAATTGTACACAGGACTTTATAATGATTCGATGACGGACAGAACAAACGATGAACGGCGTTTCTTCTTTTTCTTTTTTGTCTTGGAGACTTATGGCGTGTAAATAAATATAACAATTCAATTCGGAAAACAAATGAAATGTTCATTGAATCCAGTCGGCTATTTTCTGTTATTAGCTTTTCTTCCTCGTATGCGGGCGCGAGCACACACGATTCGTGAAAAATTTTAATTAAAAATTTCCGCCTACAACGACGACGACGAGTGTGCGATTCGAAAATAATCGGGGCTCGCCGATAATTCCACGCGATTCCATCAATTTCCATCAATCTGGGGACTGGTAAACAAGCTGCTGCTGATGCGATAACAAGCCATAAAATCGTCAGGGTCAGCGATAAAATCCAGCCCCTATGGAGCCCCGACTAAATTAATAACCCACGCGTGAGGGCGGCAAAGGATTTCGCACGAATCAATCTCGTGATTCGCGCCTCCTAAATGGAATTGAATCGAAACATCGTTATGTTACGTGTTCAGCTTAGAAAACTCTGTACACCTCACCTCTGTAATATAATGGATAAAAGTGTGTAAAGAGCTCTCGAGCAGAACTTAAAGAGGCGAATCGGTGAATGGATGCCTCTTTTACAAATCGAGGTGACGGTGCAGCAAACGCTTCAGTAAACTCAAAAAAAAAAAAAAAAGCCTGCACCTTCAACGGATCGTAAAACACATAGTTACGAGGAGAAAAATCATCAGTCGCACAGGCTTACCATCATCCACGTGCGATGTTGTTAAACAGAGATGAACAAGAGCGAGGCGGAGTAGGCGTGCAAGTAAATCCAGCGAGCATAGTGCAACACACTCGACGAAACTACCGTAATGAGCGCCGGCCGCTCGTGCAAATGACGAAGGCGAAGCTCCTCTGCATAATATGCTATACATATACTGCACACACGCTTCAACAAGCAGACGCCTCCGCTCATGTACTCGGAGGCATTCACATCGACGCCGGAGTTCTAGCTCCCTTTCTTCTCCACTACAGCAGTGTGCATATACCTATATACATATGCAGGACGAAAAGTGCCTCTTTAGCGCGCGCATAAGCCGAGCCGCCTCCCCGGGGAGGAGAAAAAGACTCGGTCTCGCGAAACATCAATTCGACTCAAAAAGCCGCGGCCTCGTTCGTCTCTCGTCGTCGTTTCAGCTGTACTTTGAAGACTTCTCTCGATACCACAGCGAAGCTCGGCCGGTGTTCTAAGATTCGAGTGTTTTTTTTTTTTTTTTTTTTTTTTTATCAACGCGGTTTTAACAGTTCGACGATTCGCTCATTTTTACGATGTACGAAGACGAGAGGGGAGACTCGTAAAAAGCGAGCGCGGTGGTTTTCATTTTTTGCCATTCGCCATACCAGCGACCTCCCTTCTATATATTTTTTTATTGTTTTTTTTCTTCTTATATGCCACTTTACGAGCTCTGAATTTGAGATCAGGCCGCCGTTGGCTTACATACACAGCGAGGAGCGAGCTTTTTTAATCTCGCAAGCGCGCGGAATTTTTTCTTTTCCTCCTCGCGCGCAATATCATGGAGTATGGATGACACGTCGGCCGGCTTCGAATCGTAAAATGACTTTTCTCCTATTTTTCCGGGTGAAATCTGACCGATTCGTCGCACGCCGGAGTGACGATAAATTGTAAAAGAAATATGGTAAATTAATTTTACACGGCTGCTTTCAGGGTAAATTGTACCAATCCAGCGTTTAGTCGATAGCATCGAGTGTACTAATTTTCTCGGTCTATATACGCACTCGTAGTCCATTACAGAATCGATCGACGGTGGAAAAGGCTATCCCGCGCTCGAGGAGCTTTATTAGTCGCTTAATTAACCATCGGCAGTATTAAAACTGTTCGAGGAGCAAAATAAAGGAAAAGCAACGCCAGCAGCAGCTTGCGCGCAAAACGACAAGAGAAAGACAGGGAATAAAAAATACGACGAGAGTAGCCAAGAGAGAGAGAGAGAGAGAGAGAGAGAGAGAGACGAGTGGCGTTGTATAGATATACCCGGAGCCGAGGTGAGACGAGTCCCCGAAAGCTCGGGAAGCCTTGAAAAGGAGCGCATTCGACGACTCTTCTCGAGGAGGCTCGTGAAAAGCACCGTGGCGTCGAAAAAAAGTTCCTCAAGCTCACCGAAGTAGAGGGGGCAAAAATCGAATTTAAAATACCCCCCCCCCCCCCACTCGCGCCTTCTTTTATTCGGCTGTGTCCGTGCTTGCAATGCGTCGTCGGTGCATATTTGAGCGCGTGTGTGTAAAAGCTCAGCCACGCGAGGAAGACTGCAGCAGAGAGAAGTATCGAGATGCGCGGACGCGGGAAATATCGATTTTTCGAGAGATATTGGCTCGATATCGATGCGGCTCATCGCGCGCGCAATATCGGCACGGCCGAGTGTCTGCACTCCCTCTTTCTCCTACTATCTCGCGCTCTCCGGGGGATCTTTCAAGTGCAGCGCGTCGGCCGATCTTAATCACGTTTCCCGACCGGATGGATAAATCGATAAACTCGCTAAGTAAGCGCTAATCCAAAGGCAGCGGTCGATGCACTCTTATGCACAGCTATTTCGATTATCATCCACGTTTCATTACGGCGTTTTATAACTTTTATACCTCGTAATAGCGCTAGCGCAATGGAATTTTGCGGCTGAAGACATAAAAGAGCTTGAGACGTCGATCGATGATGTTTTACAGCTTATGCGTTAACATTAAATCACGACGTTTTTTTCTAACGCAAAATTTATGATGATTATCGGAGTCAATCCAGAAAACGCGTGTTTCTGCGTTCCACTTATGGGGCGATTTAGATACCTTAGCCCATTTTAGTTAATCTTACCTATATGGGCTTAAATAATAGGTATTATACAACACCGCCGGTTTCTGCTAAGCTACGAAGTTTTCTCGTTAATCTTACCTACATACAGGTTTGCAGGGGACGGAAAAACACGCAAAAGTAGGTATGCTAGAACTTCGGGCAGCTGCTGCTAAGGGTCCAAGCATCGACTCGTATCCGACCCTAAAAATCGCGAAATTCCGGCGCTCACTTATCGGGCGATTTGGATACCTTAGCACGTTTTTTCTTTAATCTCACCTACATAGGCTTAAAGGAGACGGAAAAATACGAAAAAATAGCTAGGGCAGAACCTCGGGCAGTTGCTACTAAGGGTCGAAACATCACCTCGCGAATTTCGCTGGGATTCACTTATCGGGCTTTATGGTTTTCGTAAATCACGCATTTGCATTTGTAAATACTCTTCAGCTAGACTATATATTCTTTTTGCATTGTTCAGTGCTAAAAAAAGGCGATTGCACGAGAACAAGATGGCCGCGGACAAATTACTTGAAGTTTCACGAAAGAAAAGTTTGAAAAATAACCTATCTGTAGTAGCAGAAATATGACAAAAAAGTCTTGAATTTTCACTCGGTATACATTATTTCGGAGATCATTAAGCGCAAGAGAAGTTATTCGACGAAGAAAACCCACGCGAAGATCACGTGAAACTGCCAACGTGCACATACGCGATGTACTAAGGCAAACAAACTACTTGGAATTTCTCACCAAGGTGATTTATTGACCCCAAAGCTCAATCTCTCAAAGATGAAACTACTGGGCGGAAATACAGCCGGATAGATAAGTACTTTATTAATGTCTTACTACCGCAGTGATTGATGACAGCGTTAGCAGTTTACACATAGCTAGATTCGTACTTAATTTATATATATATTTTTAAAATAGAAGAGCACGATTAGTCAACCAAAGAACAGCAGCAAGCAAACATACTGCAATTAAAAGAAATGTTACTGCGGAATTGCCCTCCACATCTTCGGAGAGCAAAGCAAGACTGCGCAATTGATACTAAATTGAATACTCATCAGGCCAATATTGATTGATCGCGTACGCTGCTCACTGCAATTAATTTACTACCACGCAGTAGCGATAAAAATTTAATCGAATATTTTTCGATTCATTGCCTACTTAATTAATGAACTTACTACCAACAAGTAATTAATCTGACATTTTTCCTCGATAATTGCCCTTTAAATATTTAGCTCGACCAAATGGAGCGCGAAAAGGCGCGCGAGAGCTGCTGCAAGCCTATTATTCGTTTAGCGAGAGGGTGCAATTATCCAGCAAACGAGTGCTTGAAAATCGATAGAATTAACAATTTATGTGCCTAGACGCACGTTCGCGAGCAAATAAAACGTTCATCAAATGCAGTGAGTTTCACGGTAATTGATCTGGATCGCGTTATGCAAATGCCAACGCAAAACATGACGTGTGGCTCTATTTTTCTGCTCTGCGAGCTATTCCGAAAGCTCGCAATACTGTTGTAGAGCTTTCAAGCATTTGAGCACTAGCAAAACATTTGAATAATTCTCCCTTTTGGTATTTTTTTGGTTTTTATTTTGGAGAGCATTTAAAAATGCATTTGGGCAGCAATTATCATAGCTAAATCTTAAATACAATTTAATAGATGCTGCGGGTGTACAATTTGCAGTTGGAAAAATATTTATCATTAAAAGGTACTTGGCCTGATTCTATTTCCCGAAAAAAAAAAAATCGTGCAGACATATTAATTCAAATCTATTTTCGCCAGAATTAAAACATTCCCAAGTGTCATGACGATGCATTGCGGCTAGATTTATCGCGCGTAATTAGGCCTTTACTAGTACACATTGCCGTGTTTACTTAAGATGTAATACGTGTCGCGCCTAATTTTGTAAACGCGGCGTTTAGTGTGTTTCTCGGAATTTATGTGAGAATTCTGGAGCAACATAATAAGAACGAAGCAATGCTGCATCTTCTCTGAAAATTAGTTGTGCAGAAACCACACATACAAGCAGCCGCATAATACAGTGATAAACATCAAAAGTTACCGCATCTGCGTTAAGAATGCGATTTCCGTAAAACAAAAACTAATTAATATCGCGTGCTTATACGTCCCTAACAAAAGTATCACTTTTACGCGTCCTGGAGAAATTACTTCCGCTCTCCGGGGTACACTTCACGGCGTAAAAAGTTGCATCCGCGCGTGCATTGAACGGAAGGATAACGCGAAATAAAAATGAGTTTCAGAAGCGCGTCGGCGCGTTTGACGTCCTCAAGCAGCAGCAGTAGCAGCACACTATCAAACTTGGTTTAACACCGAAAACTTTGCGCAGCAAGCATGCATGCCCGCACGCTTTCATCGCGCGCGCGCGCGCGCGGCAATTCATATAACAACGCACGAGGCAAAAAGAGTGCAGAGAAAAGCACTCTTATATATACATCAGAGCCTGGCCGAGGAAAGATAAAGCGGTAGCTGGGAAGAGAAAGAATACAATGGGGCTCTTTCGGCTAAAAAATCAGCTGGATACAACTTTCACACTCCGACGCACAGTTTGGGAGCTTTGAGCGCCAAGTTTTTCAAAAGTCGGCTCTTGAGTTTGCTGCGCGCAAATTGTCCGCTATGAGTACATAGATTATACATGTATATAGAGAACACATCGCGCGAGACTCACCTGCGCGTATGGCTCGAATCCAGTCGGCCCTGTCCTGCTCCCTGGCGGCGACGAGGTATAGGGTGTACTCCTGTCCAGCCTCGCGATAGCCAACCTGGAATGGTAGGCCTGGGGGTACATTACCACCGCCTCCACCCCCACCACCACCACCGCCACTGGAATCACTTCCGGCCACTTCAGTGGCGCTGCCCCCAAGGGTGGCCATCTCCACGACGTGAACGCTCTCGACGGCGATCCTGCCGCGTTCCTTGCGCCTCTGCAACAGACAGACAGACAGAGGATTTCGCAGACCGCTTACTCGCTGGCTGTACACGGTCGATGTCGTACAATGTCGCCACTGCGCTCTATACTTGTCGCGGACACCTCGTAGATCACGGCTAGACTAACAGCACCACCCGCGGTGTGAGAGAGAGAGAGAGAGAGAGAGACGAGAGTGGAAAGACGGAGCTTTGCGCGCCGTTCTTGACCAGCTTTTCTCTCGCTCTGTATATGGCTCTCTTTCTTTCTTTATGGCCGTGTATACACTACCGAGTGTGTACCTTTCTCCGCGCGGCGGGTTAGTTCTGCTTGGACATTTTTCTACTGCTAGGAGTTTGCGGAAGGGATTCGTGCAACGACGCCGAGATTTCCGGACGTTTTTTCTTCGTTCCTCCGAGCCGGGATAACCCTCTGTACTTTGTTGTTACACGATCGCGGAGGAGAGCCGTGTTTCGTTACGTTTTTATTACTCGAACATAGTTTTATATAATTTTTAGCTGTTCAAAGTGAAATTCGAGATGGATCAACGACCTGTGTCTCTGACTACACTCGGGACTAATCTACTGCGTGAAATATTCGGAAGCGAAGCATCGATTCTTGGTTCAAATTTACGCTTAGCTAACTTAATTTAGGATGAAAATTACTTTCTGTAACGGCATAATGGCGGTCATAGTTCGAATTTGAAAACGCATAGAGCCCCGGGTTTCAGTTGACCGTAAAAAGATACACCGAGAGGAACGTGTAAATTTAACAAAGCAGGGCACACAGGATAAACCTTATGTGTATAGGAAATTTAGCCGCGACCGTCATATTTAAACACCGGTAATGCGGTTTCTCTTTCTGAAAAGGATGTGCGTCGCTTGGCTTCACCGCGAAAAGTTTAACTGCGCAGCCTAAGTTGAGCTTAAAACGAGTATGCAACGATTATACACTTTTAAAATCGCAAATTTGAAAACATCCACAAGTTGTTAACGACGAACGACGTAAAACAAGCGTATTAAGTTCATAAAATTATCGAAGCTTTCGAGAGATTCAAGCTGTACATCCCTTGTATAAGGCGTACAAGGATAACCCGGGGGGTGGGGCATAGAAACTGCTTTGAAATCTTCTAATTAGCGAAGGCACGATCCAATTAAAAATTCCAAATTAGCAAAACCGGCAGCGCAGCGTATTACATGCAAAGATAAGCCAGCAAGAGAGAGAGAGAATTTGACGTAAGAGCCCGGAGTGCAATCTCAAGAACAATGTCCGATTCGTCCCCTGCGGGCTATGTATACAAGACATACAAGGTTTAGGCATATATATATATATATATATATATATATATATATATATATACATACATACAGCGTGCACACATGCCCTCGCTTAAACTCCGTCGAGAGACGACGACGACGACGACGTCGGCCGAGCTGCTGCATGCGCAAGGTAATAAGCTCGCGAGAGCCCCTGCGTACGACAAGAGAGCGGCCCAGCTCGCGGACGTTATCAGAGGAACGTGTTCCAGCTCTCTTCGCTGCACATGCACAGCTGTATAGCGAGCTACCCACCCGCCCACACGGAGAGAGACGCAAACGAGAAGAGCTTGCGAGGGTAAATTTTTCAGCGCTCGCTTCGTCACGTTCGCTTTGATTTTTTATTAAAAGAAGCGTTTAAGTGGAGAGCTGCTTCTTCGCTCGCTTTCACCTGCACTAAAGCTCTCGCTCCGTTTTTGTGTTTCGCGGCTTTTTTTTCAAGGGAATGACACAGCGCTCCGTTGCGTCGAGCGCGCGCGAGCCGCCCACGCGGAAGAACGAGAAAGAGAGACGTCACACTTTTTCTCGGTTTGTCTCTCTCTCACTCTCTCTCTCTCTCTCTCTGTCTTTCTACGAGAGAAGCGGGATAATGAATTATAGAGGAGGCTTTAATTTCAAAAGTTTTCGAATTTTACCCGCCATTCTCTCTTTCTCGCTCGGGCCGGCTTTCTTGGATTAATCTCCGTCCTTTCAGAGCCGAACGAGTATACAAACAAAGGAAGAGAGGAGAGGTGATTCACGCTGAAAAGACTCGCAGCGGGAAATCAAATGTTTAATCATTCATTTGAGCAGCGATTCGAGAGTAATTCATCGTAAAATAACGCCTCCTTTACGACTATGCATAAACAATGAGCCTCGGCTTTTAATTACTCCGTTATCGACCATTTTCTCGACTATACTCTTTCCTTCTCGACTTTGATTCGGTCCCCCGTGAAAACCGTGAAAAAAGTCTATATACTCTGAAATAATTGGTCACGCGGTCAAACATTACGCAGTAACCGCAAGCGCTTGTCCCGTCGACCGAAAATAATATTTCGCGCGCGCGGCAGTGACTCAAAAGCTCTGCCGATATTTTTAATACACAAGCGAGCACGGTGGAAAAAGTAATTATGCGCGCGCGCGGGCGGCTTCAATTCAACGACAGGTTCGTTTTTCGGCTGATATTTTGTTCCAGCGGCGCAAAAAAAAAAAAAATAAATAAAATAAAAATGACGAACTTGCGGGAGGAAACACACGCTTTGGCGGAGAGCATATAGGAGTAGAGGCGCTGTTGGAAGTGCATGTGTCGAAAAGTAGGTTAATATAAGAGGGCTCGACGCTTAATTAATGTGTATAGCCTATGGGTTCGACCGATCTTTTAACGCGATGGAGATCATTACAAGCTGTGCGCTTGTCGCTGAGCTGAATATGGATAGAGTGGAGGGAAAAAATGAGGGAACGAAAAGTGGTGCGAAAACGCGGTATACGAAATCTGGAAGCTTTGAGAGGAACGTTATCTATTTTCGTATCCAAATTCAATAAAAGTTACTTGGCGCAGTGGCACAGTAATAAATAGACGAAAAGTTGTAAGCTACAGGAAAAAGTCCAGTCGTAGGTCAGCTTAGTTATAACCTTCGAGCGACGAATCACGAAAGAAAACGCAAGCGTATCATAACAGAGCCTAAGAAAACCGTCTGGATTTGCTCGCGCGAGATATTCCGACTTTCGCGTAAGAAGCCATGTGTTATTCTATCGCCCTCCTAAAAGAGTCGTTATAATATAATAATCCGTATCTCGAGCTCGCTTCAATAATTCATGGAAATAATGTCCGAGCGCGATATTCACGAGGAATCGAGAATCCACTTTAAAACGACGCATTCTATAAGCCTCTCGTGCGGAGCTCTTATATTCGAGGAATCATTTTCCCCAAGACTTTTATATCGGAGCTAAGCGCGCATTATCATGCCGGATAGATATGTATATATATATATAATAGCTCGCGCGCGAAAATCGCACTTGGCCCGATTCTTTGTCCGTGAGCGAACTGGCGGATCCGGATCGCGAGAATATATAAGACGGGCCGAATAAATAAGGCGAGAGAGAGAGAGAAAGAGAGAGACTTATCGATAAACGGATTTTCGTGTTTCTCAGGCAGCAGATCGCGCGAGGGGATATATCGCGTGTATCGGGACTTTGTTGCTGGCTTTCAGATTTCAGTTGGCAGCTGAGCTCCTGCCAGCCCGGGATATTTTATTTGCCACGTGGAGCATGTGGGTGGGGGGGGATATCGTCCTCTTTTCGCTGAGTCGAGAGAGAAGCTTCTCTTTTTTATTGTTTATTTATTTTTTGCGTTGCACGAATGCGAGGAGCATATTGAAATTGAGAAACTGATGTGTGCAGCCTGCCGAGTGGTAACAAAATATTTTTGCTGCTTCTATACGTGAAAAGGGTATCCTTGCTTTTTGCATTCGATATACAACCAACACGTGTGTGACCCGAACAAATAATAACAAAATTTTAAAGGCTCTGTCGCGCTGCGCGTAAGCAGTGAAAAAGTTGGCGAGGCGAGTGTATCATTCGAAAATTATTTCGAACTATTTTTTTTTCACAACGTAGTCGCTAATTGATTTTTTTATTTTTTTTTTTTTTTAACGTTGCTCTATCTATGCTCCCATTAATGGTTCTAATCAGCGACGTGTGGTTAACAAAGCACATGAGAAAATTCAGTTCTAATTGAATCAACTAATTGAATTTTATCGAGGGTGTATAGCCGAATTTAGATTGATTTCCGTTGGAAGACGGACTAAAGCGAGCTGCGCATTCGAAATTTTTTCGTGTCCGCGCGCTCGAAAGTGTGTCACTGGGTTACGGAAGGCGAATCCTTGAAAATGAATACACAAGAAACTTCGTCGATGGCTAAAGTTCATTTTTACTCGTTTTCAGAGCTTATACCGGCTTCTGATCTGTAAGCAAGTTTGTTTAACTGTATACGCAAAGCAAGTACTCTTTGAACAACTAGCTTATTTATACGGTATACGAGTTTATTAAAAATTTATCGGACGCGAACTACGTTGTCGTATCATCTCGTGATTTTTAACGTTTACACGGGATCGTAACGAATTTATTCTTCAACAAAGCTCCACAACGACGACGATTTCTCAAAGCTAAGCGAAATTGGCTCATTAAACATTTATGAAAACACGACACGGGCCGATTAAACTCCTCGAAAATTAAAAACTCCCTCTCAAGCACGCTATATACCGAGCGTCCGTTCGCGCTTGGCTTCGAGAAGAAAAAGGCTAAAAGAGAAGAAGCCAACTAGGATCATAAGACGCGAGAAAAAATGGGTAAAACGGCGGAAAAGAGAGGACGCCTTAGCTCGTTTCCATTACACGCCGCTATTTTTTCCGTCCGGGTAAAAAAAAAAAAAAAAAAAAAAAGAAAACCAGCCAGCTATACTAGCCGGCATTCAGAGAAGTTAAGAAATGTGCTCTTTCTCGAAGAAAAGCCCGGCTAATAACCACTTTTTTTAATGGAAAAAATACGCAGAGGCTTGCGCGGTGCCTTTCATTCTCTCTCCTCTCTCACTCCGGCCAACTGAGCATAGGCAGCTACTCGCGCGCGCCAGGGCTGTTTCTTTTGGATTAATGGGAAAGTCGACGTCGGCGCGTATTCCCCAGAGAGTCGCTGCACCTACGTACACTCGCACACGGATAGCTAAAGAGCGCATAGGAGCTTCGAGAGAGGAAAAACGGTAACGGGCAGCTCGAACAAAAGCAATCGAAATTAACATCAACGACGCAGCCGAGTTATATATATATATATATATATATATATATATATATATATATATAAGGCGCGAGATGTATATATATAGAGAGAGAGAGAGCGACGGCCGGCGGTATTATGAGATGCCCGCCTATTCAGAATAATTTCCGCGGAACTTGCAGCGCGAGAGCTGGCGCTTCTCTCTTTCTCTCTCTTATATTGCGCGAGCGCCGAGATTTCGCGGAGAGAGTTTTTCATTAAAACTCGCGCTCGCGAATATTGCCGCTCACTATCGCCCAACCGCCGAGAAGAAGACAAGAGCAGACGTGACTCTCGACTATGGCTCTTGACTGACTGGCCGACTCCGCGGAAGGGCTGTACTATATAGTCGACTTTTTTCAACTTTCCTATACCGCTATAATACTCCAGCAGCGCATCCGCTTCTGAGTATTTTCTCTCTCTCTCTCTCTCTCTCTCTCTCTCTCTCTCTCTCTCACTCTTTTGCGCAGTTTGGAAAACGAAGGCACTGCAGAGCGCGGATCGGCCACTATACGCAGAGCGGACGAGTTAACTCTTTTTTTTTTCGACGTATTCCCGGCGCGCGGGTTGCGGAAAATCCGATTGGAAATTTTCGCGCGACTCCCTGAATCCCGAAATGAGAAAAAAAAAAGGGACGACTCTGTTTCGGGATTTATTTTGGATACGAAGCGAGAGCGATTGAATTCGCAGTTTGCGCGAATGATTAATTATAAACGTTTATCAGCGATTACATTATACCTCGAGCGATGGCTGTTTGATCGATTTCGCGTGCGCGCAAAGAATACGAGGGAATTTATATATATTTTTTTTATTTATTTTTCGTAATCTGCTTCGCGTTAATCTTCGGCCGTTTGATCTCGTTACTCTCTCGATTGTCGTTGAAATCGATAAAATCGTAAATTCCCTTTGTTCCGCTATTTTTTCTCGAAATAAAATCATTTTATACAAACGCGTTTCGAATTTCAATCAAGCTCGAGAGAGAAAGGCCGAACGCCCAAGCAAATCCGCGCCTCTGGGGGGCTGATTCTCCGAAAGATCCATCAGCGAAATGGCTGATATTCTCTTCCTCTCTCTAATTGGTCTAGACCGCGTCTTTCCCGACCACAACTGGAGAACGCGGCGCGTGAGATATTCGTTTTATATAAAATTTGTAAAACGACAAAAAGAGCCATACACCCGGAAAGGGCACACGTCACACCGAGTCTATATCGACGCACCGGTGTCCCCCCGGACTATACACACACACACACACACACACAACATCGACATTTAGCAAAATCAATATTGAAACGGGTCGAATACAAGCCTTTATAGCGAATGTGAATTCGAATTCGCGAATGTTGCGCAATTTCGCATAAACTGTCGTGTACCAAAGCCTCTGCTCGTCTCGAGGTCGAATAAAAAGAAGAGCAAATAGGCCCGCGGACACGTGTTTCCGGGGACGCAATATCCCGAAAAACGTCTCGGAAAGAAGAGAAAGAGAGATAAACGCGGAACGATCCGCTATAAACTGCATCCATATACACCAGAGAGACACGCAGAGATAGCGGCAGCTCACCTCCGCGCTGTCCTCGGAGGCGGCGCAGATGAGGAGGGATTCCGCGGATGCGGAATTGGGTCGCGCTAACTGGAACGACGCCGTGGCGAACTGCTGGCTGGGCGCAGTATCGTGAGACGGAGTCCTCCTCCACGTGTTCCTCCTCTCTTACGGGCAATCGATCTCGACGCACCAACCGATTTACGACTATATTCGAATCTCCCGCGCTTTTCCCGGGCGCAGCTCCGCGCGAGCGGTAACGACGAGTGTCAAGGCCAACGAGTTCGTTCTCTATAGCTCGACTGCACGCGGGGATCGGAAAGAGTTGCGACTCGACGCAGCAGCGGCTACCGACTGAGACGCTTCTCTGGCTCCCGCGCCGGATGGAGTCGAGAGGGTTGGTCCGCTGCTGCACGAGAGGGAGAGGGCGCGCCTGCGCTGCCAATTTTCCACATGCTCCTAACTCTCTCTCTCTCTCTCTCTCCGAACCCCTTCCTCCTCGTCGAGGCGTGCGCGCGAGCGATTTCGCCCCATCTCGCTTTATCGTATATATATATATATATGTTCCTCTGTTCCCCGAGGCTCTCTCTCTCTCATCTATATGCGCGCCCCCCTCATTCATCCGGAGCTGCGCCCGCGGAGTATAGGCGCGCTCGTATGCGCAAATTCTCATTGCGGCGATTTCTACGCGGCCCGGAAATGCCCCGTGAACTGCTCACTGTGCGTCTGCTTACTTACTGCCCCTATATATGTACTCGAGATCAACTCTTGATCGAGTGCGTATATACGAGATGCTTGATTTATACGGTCGGCAGTTTTTCGCGCGACTCTTTGGCAAATGCCTCGCTGCGGGGCTATCTGGCTAATGTCGCGGTCTTTTTTCATCGGCGGCGCAGGAGGGGGTGACTCGATCAATTTTCGACGACGCTTCTCGGACAGCGCGGGTATATTTTATACTAATGGAGATAAAGCGCCGCGTCTACGCTTTTAATATTGTTTCATCAATCTTGCGTATACAGAGGCTCTTTTTTCTCTGGTTCAATCGAACCAGCTCCGTCTTGCGAGCTGTGTATAGATAAAACGAGGAAACTTTGCAGGACGAGCGCGCGATTCCTCTCTCCGATTCGGCCGTTACAGGTGAAAAACTGCTGCGAGCGAGGAAACTTTTCTATTAACATATAGACTCTCCGAGCTAGAGCGTAATAAATTGCTCTTCCTTACCCGGCGTGTGCCTTCTCGATCTCTTACTTGGTCCTCGGGCCGTATACAGGCCGCTGGCGCTGGTTATTTGAACTTCTTATTAGCGTTATGGGCCGATTTTTCTCTAGCTATAGGCAATTCATAGATCTGTTCGTCGGAATAGCTTTTCATTATTACGCGTCGCGAAAATAATGGGCCGTTTCGTAGCTCGCCGAAGGAATAAACCGATCCGCGAAGTTCGCGACTCGATACACTCGGGGCTAACCATTCTGTCGATAGCGCTCGCGATTGCAAACTTTTTAATTGACTGATAAATTTACCAGATCATCCTCGTTACTCGCTCTCTTATCCAGCCCCGAATATTTCGAAAATCCGAGAAGCATTCGAAAAGTTGGTAATCGTTCGTAATGAGAGTACGTTATACCCTGGATAAAAGTGTATATTCACGGCGGTAGTTAACTAATTATACAAGTGCGCGCTCGAAATCTGCCTCTCTCCCTTCGGCCGCCGCGAAGTCAAGAACTTTAACGAGCTCCGGATCCGCGGCATTAAATTACCCTCGCTGCACACAGCAACGGCAAACAATAAATCCGAAATAGTATTACATACGTATATGCGCATTCTCCAGAAGTCGAGGGAGCGAGAGACAGCGGTGGAGCAATCGATTTCCAACAATAGCAGTTGCAGAAAAGCAAAGCACAAAAGCGAAGCTACGAAAAAAAAAGCGGCGAGCATCGAACCAGTCCCTCCCACCAATACCAGCAGCATCGGACTCTCATTTTCCCTCGATCCTCGTCAGCCTCATCCTGATTTGTCGCCTCGTAAAACCCCGAATCCCTCTCTACTCTTTTCTTCTCTCCTCATCTGTATAGCTATACACGTATACGATACGCGCATGTGGTGTCTCCACTACAGCAGCGGCTCGCCGAGAACGGAGGAATCGCTTAGCTTCCGGTGCCACGAGTGCCTCAGAAATGAGTCAGCCCCGACGAGACTCTCCTTCTCTCCCTGCTGTCTTTAGGTGCGCTTCGTCGTCCGTGTGAACCAGCGCGCGGTGAATTCCTCGAAGATGACGAGCCCGCTCTCTTTCCTGCGCGGGTCTCTGGTTGATACGTCAAAGATTTTTCGAAAAATAGAATGTCAATTTTCACTTTTCTCTCTTTTCTACTCTCAATTTTTTCGAAGCTGCTGCGCGAGCTGGATAAGAAGGTGAAAAATGAATTCTGTGTATCAGCGCTTTTTTTCCCTCGCCTGCGGGTATTACGCTGTGCCGCTATAGCCGAGCGCTTGTGGCTTTCCGCTTTCTGTTACATAGGGTTATCCTGGCTCGTGATACCGATTTTGCGGTCGTAAAGTCGCTATTTTTTTTTTTTTTTTTTTTTGTTGCTCTTACGTACGGTGCCGGATAAACAGATTTGTTGCGAGGTGAAAAACGTTATTTACAACGCGGAATCGAGTTGTTAATGAGTGCTTTGATCGTATGCGGTTAGGCTAAACTTGCGAGGAATGACAGTTGTTCAGCTGTGCGAGTTGTGGTTATTTTACATGTGCAGTGCTCGATCGTTGATGGCTTCGAAGAGACTCTGTTTGTGAGTTTTGTGAGAAAATTACGATTGCAACGATTAACAAGGTCTCTTGCGAAGTTGGCGTTAACGTTAGAATGAACGATGAGTTGCGTGATTTTTTCATTTTTTTTTTTTTTTTTGCGAATAATAAAAGCGTAAAAGAGACTAATTACGCCTAGCGCGTACTATACTCTACGAAACAAAAATGCAAGCTATTAAAAATACGTGATAACTTCTAGCGTGAAAAATAAAGTAAAGTGACCAGATTGACTGAATTCATCGAGGAAAAGTTTCGTCTATGCGTAAAAAATGATATGTAAAAAAAAAATGAAGCGAAAAACTTACTTCCTAAAAATTGAGTAATCTTCGTCACTAACCTCAATTTGTAGGCAGAAAAACATTTTCTAGAATAAATATGAAAACATTCAGTAAGAAGTTCATGTTAGAGAAAGAAAGAGAGAGAAAGATGTTGATGATCAATGAATCATACATACTATTATTAATCGCATAGAAATGCAATGTTTCGCGTTATCATCTCAAGAGCATTGTACACACGCGTGCGATAATTACCTCGCCGTTTCCATCGTAGTAGACGAGATGCTGACGGGTCAAGACGAACCAGCGCTGCTTGTAATTGACAGGTGTGAAGCGCTTCTTGTTCTGCGAGCGCTTCACCATGAAGCCTTGCCTCACAATATCATTTTCTTGGGGTTCGAGTTTTCCATCCTTCCCTGCCATCCCTTGACAAAGTGTCTGAGTTCAGCCTGAAAAGTATAAAGCACATATCAGCTGTGTGTATGACACGTATTTATAGAAACGATCATTTGAATTATACACTCGGAACCGTTAAAATTCGGCGAAATTAATTACGATAAATCATTCCTTTCGTTATTCATATGCACACGCACACAGAAACTCCCAAGCGCGCGCTTATTATATTACAATGGGCTAGAGAGCAAACTTCCCAGGAAGTCCCAACTTTGATAAAGTAATTCAGCGAGAAGGGATGACAAAACAGGAAAAACTTTATCATATCTCTCTCTCTCTCCTTCTCGCTTGACGCGCATATACTTGGTTTACTTTTATTGCGCGAGTGCAAAACGAAAAAAAGCGCGCGCACTTTAAACTTTCTGTCGCAACTCCATTTGCTAAAGTAAATCCCCGCAGCTGCTGCCGCGCGATGAGAAGAGAGAAGGAAAACGCAACAAGTGATATATACAGTCTTTCGATATCCTCCATCAGCGCAAAACGCCGCTGTAAAATAATTCCGCGAGCTCTCTTTCCCCCGATATCATATATTCGCAAACGCACACACGCGCCGCGGAATGGCACTTACGAGAGCGCGCGGAAAGTAAAAGGATCGGAAAACCGATAGTCGCGCTGGCATATCATGTAAAGTGCTCATGAGAGACTGTGTGTGTGTGTGTGTATAGTAGCGCTGCAGAAAGAGAGAGAGAGAGAGAGAGAGAGAGAGAGAAAGAAGAACGCACGAAAACAATCACCGATGCCCTTGAAAGCGTGCAGCGCTCGCGTAAATGTGTAACGCGCACACGCGTGTTTTGACAAAGAGACTCATTTTTTCTCTCACGCAGAAAAATGCGCGAATATAAAGTGAAGAGGCAAATTGCGAAGGGAAGAGAGCATAGTGTATTTATGAAAAAAGCGGAAACGGCCGGAAGACGTTATCTTTAACGCGGTGCACGCAAAATTTTTATCTTTAGAATTCCACTGAAAGAGACGCGCGTATTCGCTAAACACCACTTTTTCCGCGCCGCGCGTAGGGCAGAGTTTACGCTTTCCTTTTATAGGGGCTAAACTATTTTTAGAAAAGGCTATTTTCGCGGGAGACCGTTTCGGCGTGTGTGTGTGTGTGTGTGTGTGTCAAAGCGTGCGGGCTTATGTCTCGCTGCGCGTATATAAAGTTTGCGCGTAGGGGAAAATCGCGCGAATGTGGGAGAATCGTTGGGCTCGATTTGGAATATATACACGTGAGTCGAGAAATCTATCGACTTTGTTTTATTTTAACAAAGCGTGTACAGGCACACTGGCGAGTACGAGGATCGATTAGTCATATTTATGAGATCGGCTATTCTCAACTTCTACGACCCAATTTTCACGACTGCTTCCCTTTGATGCACTTTTGTTATAGTCGTAAAGTCCGTGAACGTTTGTTTATCAAGACGTAAAATTACCCGCCCGTTAAAAGCCTAGAAGAATCGAGTATGTGACCCTTTAAAATTCTAGAAGATAAACGAGTCTCGAGGAAGTCGTTGTATAACGCAAACAAATTTAGACTACACTTTCCCTGGAACCATATATCTCGCTCTATCTCTCTCTCTATATATATACTGCTGTGCATACGTTGTGACGGTCCCCCCGAAAAAGAGAAGGAGAGAAAAAAATCCTCATGCATATTATAATGCGCTTATTACAACCGCATCTATAATTCACGAGTAGCGAAGAATTTCAAAAGAAATACCTCTCCTTGAGTTTTCCATAAAAACAAAAGAATATATCCGCTTACGTATATATTTTCCTAATAAAACACGAGCTCTCGGGAAACGGAGCGTTCTAATCTTCCCAAATGACTCCTCACGAAAAATGTCTTCGATTATTTTTTTTTCTCTCTTGCTTCGATGGAAAAACAACGATGTGCGCGCGGCGTTGCGAGGAAAATCACATGTTATTTTTTTTCGCGAAACACGTGCAATTCAGAAAAAGACCTCTCGTAGCTAATGCCTGATTCTGATTCATAGGAGCGAAACCAAAACATTCCACTGTACGTACGGCCGGTTCGATCGGTCACCGCTTCGGCGTCGAGTCATTATCTTCGATCTTGGAAATAATTGATCTCTTATAAATAGGCAAGTCTCTATAGACAAACGAAACTGCAGGCTTCGTTACGTGACGAACGCAGACACGCGTGCGCAGGTGTGTTTTTTTTTTCTCTTATTCCGAGAAAAATCCCGATACAATTCCGCGCAACGAGACCAAAACAAAACAGCAGCCGTCGCGCACGGACAGCTGTAGCGGCGAGAGAACAACAAAGCCCTATACGCGCGGTGGAATAGATTCGAAAAAAAAAAAAACACATGCTTGCACGTATACACATATGGCTATATATACACCCAAACTCACCATGCACGAGACGAAAGATTCCCTGGGGAAGATGTCGTACGGGACGTAGTTAACGTGCTGGACCGCAGGAAGATGTGCGTAAACGCGAGCGAGTAGCTGTCAGAGGGACTGGCCGGTCCTCCCTGGAACGTTGCTTCCTCGGCAGCTCGTTGCTGCACGCCCGGCACAGAGCCGCCGCCGACCGGCTGCCCAGCAGCAGAGCCTCCTCCTCATCGAGGTGCCGCACACACTTCTCTCTTCCCGCGATATTCTTCTCTCTCGACGCACGATCTCTCGTCTCTGTGCGTGTATATTCCTGTCCTGCGCTACGACGCACTGTAGCTATCTCTTTCTCTCTCTCTCTCTCTCTCTCTCTCTCTTGCAGTGGTTCGGCGGCGATGCGTTATCTTCTCGCCTTATCTCCGTCCGTCTCACTCGGCGACGCTGGTGCGCGCACACTCGCGGGGAAACACGCGCTAGGAGCGGGAAACTGCTCGTCGCCGTCGGCGCATGTTCGAAAGAGAACTAGCTGCGTTAGGTAGGTTATGGACACCGTGCAACACTGGAGGAAGAGCCCGAGAGCAGCGTGCTGCAGTCCGAGACCGAGAACAGAACAACAGAGAGGAGAAAGAAGAGAGAAAGGATAACGCGCGCGCGACTGCTCTCTGCTCTGCAGCAGCACCACCGCGCGTGTATGTCTCTCTCTCTTTCACTGTATATGTATGCGTGAGCGCCGCGGTGTTGCACGATTTAACACACGGCGCGCCGACCAGATCGTCGTCGTCGTCGGCCCGCTTATATTTTATGCCGCTTTGCCAATCGCTCTCCCTCTCTCCCTCTCTCGTCTCCTATAATCCGTTCAAGTGATAATCGAGGCTCCGTTTTTGCACAGGAGATTTCGAGAGGAACGATTTTTCGATTTCAGGCTTCGAGCTTGCGGCTTTTTTCGAGGCTTCGCTCAGTTGGAAAAGCGACTTGTCGCGCACTGCACGCATAAACTCAGACTGGATCCCCTTCGGCGAACTTTACGGAATTTGCAAAATTTCGACCTTATCTACGCCGGCTCTTGTATTTGCGTAATTGCAGCTGAGCTAATAACGCATTGTTTATTTCCCCTCCGTTTTGACATTTTCCAGATATCAAATTACGATTGACTTGGAATTTCGCGTAAACTTTGTGTAACGCGACGACCTCCGTCGGCGAATAAAGCGAATGAAGAAGAGGAGACGGATCTTCCGCTCTCTGCACAATATGCAAATATCGTATAGTGCACCGATCGCAAAATAAAGTATAATCCGGAGTCGCAGAAAGTAATTTGTCTCCTGCGCTTATTTATACGCCTCGAGAATCAGTAGTGAAAGTCTGAACGTGGTACGGCTACACGCTGAGATAAATAAATATGCAAATTAATAATGCAAATTATTTTTATTAAAAAAAAAAAAAAAAAAAAAAAAAAAATCATCACCGTGAACAAAGCCAGGAATCTTGGCAACACTGTTGTCGCTGTACGGAACCGAGGCTCCATGTGTATATAGTATAGATGGAAAGTAGGGGGTGGACGAGGAGAGGGGACAAAAGCGGACTTGGTTGCAAAGATGGAGTTGCGGGCATGACAGTTGTTGTTTTTATTTTGCCAACTCTTTTCTATTATCGGTGATTTCGAGGAAGATCTAGAGTCGCGCAAATTCGAGAGATTATCGTAGAAAAAGACTCGAACGGTTATAGCTCGTAATATTACAAGCAGGCCCGAGGAAAGTCAATTTTGGCATATCTGAGCTGGTTATACCGATATTCACACATGCGCTGGGCTTGCCAACAACGATGAGGGAAATAGGAAAGTGCTTATGCGCCACCTAGGTATATTTGCTAGAGCTAGCGAAAAACTAGAAATATACTTTGTGTAATTTCGTCACCAGACCGCGCTAGTGTAGTATCGAAGAGCTGTCTCAGTCTGGAATACTTATGGGAAAACCCCTGACAAACCGTAAACGAAGCACGAAGTCGATTGTTAAAGCATCGTATAGCAGTACTCGGGAGTTCGCCGAGCGGACACGTCATATTTTAAAGTACCTCAAAGTGTTGTGTTTTTAGTAATAATAGAATAACTTACGAGAATACGTGTACTTTATTTACGTTCGATATAATATATGATGAATGTATAACAGTGAAATCGTCGGCGTCACTGCAGAGTGGAATAGACAGAAACTCAGTACTCGTATTGAGTACTGTAGAGTAAAAATTGTAAGCCGAAGACATCGAGGAGGGAGTATCAGTCAGACGATTAACGTTTCCGATTGTTTAAAAGGTACCGTTTTCTTCTTAAAAGTACGAAAGTTCGAATGTATACAAGATAGACTGTTGAGAAAATGCGTGTAGTAGACGTTGTATCTTTCTAACCTTAAAACTGTACCATTGTTTATTGTTTTAGTCAATGTTCTTTAGTTCACAACTGAGTATGTGGTTCGATTTGTAATTTTCAAAGGCTTAATATTACCATTATTTTATTAGGAAAATAGACAACAAAAAATAACTTGTTGAAATAATTAATGTATATTAGACGATTTTCATACTCTATTTTTGTTTACAGGCAAATATAAATAACAGAAATGGCTTCCTCTGATACTATCCAAGTTAGTTCATTACCGCTTCCACCTGTTCAATACATAAACCTCTACACAGATGAAAATGTCAGGCGGAATCGAGCACCTAGGCCACCTCTGCCAATTCATGATAATTATCTTATGTTTGGAAATACCTTCAATGCAGATGACACAATAATCAGACCTCTTGAAGCACAGGGAATCAAAAGGCTGTATCCACAGCATTTTGATAGAAAAAGAGAACTTAAAAAACTTAATCACTCTCTACTTGTAAACTTCTTAGATTTAATTGACTTATTGGTACTCTGTCCAGATAGTCCAAGAAGAGCAGAGAAGGTAAAAATTTGAGATGAATTTATCAGAACTATTTAATATTCATTTTTCTAATTGTACTTATGTTGTTGCTTTTTTAGGTTGAAGACCTAAGTTTGCTTTTTATTCATATTCACCATCTCTTGAATGAGTTCCGACCTCATCAAGCACGTGAAACTTTAAGGGTCATGATGGAACTACAAAAAAGGCAAAGAATTGAAACTGCACTCAGATTTCAAAAACATTTGGAAAAGGTCAATCCTATGAGACAAATTTTAATCATTTTTGTTATAAAAAGAGTATTACATTTTTCTATTTTTAATAATTATGACACGGTCTTTCAGGTTCAAGAAATATTGCAAAATGCACTGCAATCGTTACCAGATACTTCAGATTTAGATTCCAAGTTTTCTGTCAACACTGAAGGAATGGAAATAGACAATGATATGAGTGCAGAGCAACAAGCTGTTGACCCATGTAGTCCTAGTGATCGAATCATGTGCAAAGTCATAGACGATATGCTCTTGTCAAATGGCTTATACTAAAGACTGAATTATTAAAGTATTTATAATATAGTTGTATGTCATAAGGTAAAGATTTAAGGGTAGATATATATTTTTGGTGTCGAAATATAACGCAATTTTAAGTATTAAAAAAGTTTTTTATTACCACAGTAAGGATGTATCTACAGAGTTACAGAAGTAGCATAACGTTTCAATTCGAAGTGACTAAAGGAGAGGAAGGAGGTAGGCGGTTTGAGAAGTATAGATTAAACTCACCTTGAGTCATGACTACTAAGCTTGCGTTCAATCGCAAAAATTCACGAACCACGGCTTCTTCAGCTTTATCTGAAAAAGAATAAAACTAAAGTATTAACTACTGCTCCTTTTTGACGTTTCAATCCATTGAACAGCCACTGATCTCGATCTGAAAATAATTATCTGGAGTAGTTTTCATTAACCTTGTTATCTGGGATTTTTCAGAAAACTTCATCCAGAAAAAAATCATCTTTAAAAAGTAAATAATCATGTGTAATCAAAGAAACTACTGACCAATCTAATTTGATTATAATTATAAAAAAACAACGAGTAATTAAATTAAATAAAAAAATATATAAAAAAATTAAATAATATTTTTGTCAGATTTTTCATTTCTTTGATTTCAAATAACTCAATTTAGACTTTAAGGCGAAATTGCGCCTCAGAAATCTGCATCTGCGGTATGGTTCTGCATCTGTTAACATACTATCATTAATCAATTGAAAATATGCATAAATAAAAAATTATACAGCAAGGAAAGAGGATTTTAAAGATATCATAAATTGGATAGGAAATTTGGAAACACGTTACGCAAAGAGCCGTAAGAAACGCCATTCGAATCGCTTGATTTGCAACGGTACAATTCTGTCATTTGTGTTCGCCTATATCTTGCCTTCTTCTATTATTGTTTAGGATGCACACTTAATTTCGAGTCTAAATTTTTTATGTATCGGAGCACTACTGTACTTAATTTGTTTTCACACGTTTATATTAGGAATCAATCATTCCTCTGCGCTTTTTGATCGCGTTTTACATTTCGTCAAAAATAAATCGAAGTAAAATGGATTGTATTGGACAGTTCCATTCTCAAATATCATGCCAATATCTCAATACACCTGACAGCGCACTTGTAAAATCATTCCGTTCTTGTTGCACTCAGCACAATAAAAACATGGATTATGCGCTTACAAAAATTAATCGCTTTTGTGACTGAAATTTATCTTTGCTAATTGTATCAGTTTCATACTTATATGAACGCTAACTCATTTAAATCATTATTTGAGAATTCAGAAGCTTAAATAAATCGCTTTCACGAACGATTTATGCTATATCGTTTATCAGTACAAAATTTTTTTTGCAACATTTCGATTATCTTTTATCTTTAATATGAAAAGAATTATTTTCGCTTTTCTAACTATAAGTTCTTTCGGCTCTGTTTGAAAACTGACATCTGGCTTTGATCGACAACCAAAACAAATATCGAAGAAAATTAGTATGTATTCTTCCTCCAGTTACCACCACGTCCACGTGGTCTGAATCCTCCTCGTCCACTAGTTTTGTTGTATCGGTTATTATGGAATCGACCACGATTTCCTGAAAAATAAATTTATGTTTAGAAATGTTAGAATTTTTTTAAATAAAATTTTAATGGTTTATCAATTTTGCGATATGTAATATTTACCATAATTTGACGAAATGTTTGAACTATATTTTCCACTTGGAGGAGTGTACAATTGCTTATTGTTTCTTGGTACGTCTTCCTTCTGTTTTTTAGCTGGAGGGGCTGCACTGTTACTATTTCCATTTCCAAATGTTATGGGCGTGTGCCTTTTAATTCCGGTGGTAACTTTTTCGTCCTGAATCAAACATAATAAATTAGTTAAAAGTTCCAAATCAACGTTTAAAAAGTTGTCAATATGAAAATTAAATTTCAAAATATAAATACCTTTTTCTCTTTAGTAATGATTGTTTTCCACGAAAGGTGAATGACACTTTTGAAGCTTGGTGGTGAATGAAATAGATCCTTAATAAGTGTGTTGATATTATTGGTTGTTTTTAATGCTATGACTTTCAATTGATTTTCCTCCGTTTTCAATTCCTCCTCACTCTTTCCATTAATAACTTCCCTCAATTTCTTGATATACCCTTGAATTCCACGAGCAAAATATTGTAACCTCAATCTAAATTCCTTCAATTGTTCTGGATCTTTGATAAGAAATTCCGGCGTTTGTTTACACAATTTATGGAAAGCAAATATCAAACACTCAACGTGACTAAACTGGAGTTTTGGAACCTCAGTGATCTCTGTGTCAGGAGGAAGTGGCATAAATGTCTGTAAAGTAAATTTAAAATGTTAAATTTAATATTTAAAAAAAAATCCACCTGAATTAGAAAAGTTTTTCGAAAGAATAATACTTACAATCAAAGCATTATAAAGCTGTTGTACTTTTTCTTCTGGTTTCTCAATTTTACCACAATATTCAGCTAATTCAGCAAGTAGCTTAAGAAGTTCCAGTTGCACATCTCTTCCATCAGGTGACGTTATCAAAGATAAATGAGGCAAAACTTGGATACAAATATACGAAACAAATTTGGATGAATTGACTTGAGACTGTAAGATGAAAATATTGGTTTGAAACATTGTTTAAATTTAAGTTAGTGGAGTTAATATTCTCAATGTATTGATACTTACACTAAAGTATGGAAGAGCATGTTTGATACATTGAATGAGCCTACTGCATTGTTCCAAATTAGTATGTTTGAAGGGCACAGAAAGTTCTGCCTGCTCAACAGCTATGTCTACCAATTCTTGCTGTCCATTAACAGTGGATCCAAGCCTAGTCCATGCGAGAATTTCCATTATACTGTGAAACTCCTCAGCAGTAACATCTTGAAGAACTTTTTTGCATTCTGCGATGAGAACATCTTCTGGCTCTTTGGTTATTATGTCACGACCTAATGTTTTGAGTTTGGAACCCAAAAACTTTATACAGCGTTCTCTAATACCATCCTCACCATTGAGAATTTGAACAAAGAATCCATTTATGGCTCCTTTTGGATCATTCTTTATCAAAGTCATAATACTGTTGTGAACAACATCTAATTCTGAAGAATCTGGAGCAAGTAATAATTGCGCTAATATGTCTGCAATTCTGGCAGTATGTTCTTTGCTGTCTTTACATAAAGTTGGTAAATCCTTAATGGCTTGTTTGCGAATCTGAAGTTAAATGTTGAACAGTTATAAAATATGTTTAAATGAACTGAGAACATATAAAGTTATGATAATACAAAAATGTTACTTACAGACATATCTTCATCCTCACATAAATCTAAATGTGCATCAATAGCTTTATCTGCCAATTTGGGAAAATGCTTGAAAAATCTAGCAATGAATTGAGAGGCCAGTCTCTTTTCTTTTGGAGTGCCTTTGACTGCCTTCAAAATTTCTAAGTACTCTGCTTCATGCTGAAATATAAATGCAGTTTGTTTAGAATTGCAAATAAATTATATATTTTCATACATGGTTATTCAAATAGTTCCATTTCATAATTCATTAATACTATATTATGACACTGTTGTGGGAGATGGTTTTCAACCTTGCTCGAGGTTTTTCGCACGAGCGAAGCGAGTTTAAAAATCGAGCAAGGTAGAAAAACACCTCCCACAACAGTCTGATACGATATTTTATAGCACGACAACCTCAAAATCGACAATAAAGTTGGCATTTTGAGGTTAGCGTGTTATAAAAAAAAAAATGGTGAAATAGTATATTATAGCACGCTAACCTCAAAATGCAAACAGTGTTCATAATATACTATTATGACACTGTTGTGGGAGATGGTTTTCAACCTTGCTCGAGGTTTTTCGCACGAGCGAAGCGAGTTCGAAAATCGAGCAAGGTAGAAAAACACCTCCCACAGCAGTCTCATACGATATTTTATAGCACGACAACCTCAAAATCGACAATAAAGTTGGTATTTTGAGGTTAGCGTGCTATAAAAAAAAAATGGTGAAATAGTATATTATGACACTGTTGTGGGAGATGGTTTTCTACCTTGCTCGAGGTTTTTCGCACGAGCGAAGCGGGTTCGAAAATCGAGCAAGGTAGAAAACCATCTCCCACAACAGTCTCATACGATATTTTATAGCACGACAACCTCAAAATCGACAATAAAGTTGGCATTTTGAGGTTAGCGTGCTATAAAATGCTTTTATCATAAGGAACAATATGAGTAGATCATAAATAAGGTTAGGTATTGAATTTCCTCGGGCTAAACAGAAATCTAGTCGTGTATATAGGTATAGCTTATACATCTGAAACTGATATTGGCATGCATAATGGATAAAAGGCAGCTCAGCTATCAAATCGACCGAATCAAAATTTTCTGATGAAAACTATGGTTTCATGTCCAAATAAAGCCATCTCCCCCGCAATGCATAATCGGCTAACCTAACTGAAATATATATACACTCGGTATAAGCGTCACGCAGCGCGCACCTCTAAAAACCGCCGCCACAGACGCATGCAATTAAAAATCAGTCGAAACGACGCAATCTCGCTCAGACATAACGATGCATATGTAACGCGAAAAGGCAAATAATAAAATACGAGAGCGCGATAAGCAGTGATAGGCGTATGGAAGGAAAGTAGAAAGTTGGTCTTACCTCCGATAGCTTGTCTTTGGCGTCGGCGAGCACGCCGAAATTTTTATACAACTTCTCGATGCTGTCCGTACTCATGTTGACAAGCTCTGCGATCCTTTGTAATTTCCACGCTGACGGCGACTACGACTTCGCATAAATGCTGAACGACGAGACGATCACGACTGCTGCACGACGACGACGACGAAGACGATGAATAAACTCGGGACGACGCTTCTCTCTGCACACACCGGTCCGGACACAACCACGCTGACGAAACGCTCGACGGAAAATGGCCGGGAAAGATGGCTTGCCTTGCACTGAAGCTGAAAGCGACTGGCGTCGGGTCAAAGCTGCCAACTGCACCGAGTTCTGAGCCCCACTCCGACAGCTACTCCGACACCGCGCCCGGTTTTTGTCCGGCCTTGATGTGTGCGTATATTTCTCGGGAATAGGATATTTATTGAAGGACAAATTAATGGTTTTTTTAATTTGTTACTATTGCCTAATTAAAATAAAATTTTTTTTCTGTAAAAATTGACTGAGCATGCGAGAAACGCTCAAGTGCCGTTTGTGATTAGTAGTAAAGCATTTGGCGCAGAAATAGAAAGTTGAAAATTTGCAAATCGCGAATTAAGCATTATCAGGTTGGTAACGGGTGTGCGAAAAGAAGGGCGGAGTACATTTTTGCGGCCAATCGCGACATCGCGTAGCTGCGGCAAGGGACAATGGACAAATTCCGCAGGGGGGCGCTGCTGTTGTTTTTGCGAATAATGAATTTAAATAGCACTGCAAAAAAATGATATTGACATTTTGTTCTTTTATTGTTTGATACTTTTGGATTATCGTCTATTTGCTTAGATTCTCAATTTATAATACGACATATTTTAATAGCATATTCTACACCAAGAGCGTAAAGTGTTTTTTTAGACCGAGTATTAAAAAAATTTTGAGCAATTATCTACCTATATATACTGATATGCGACTATATAGCCGCGAAAAGATAAACGCCTTCAAGGCTCGAGCACACGTTACAAAAAACGTATGAGCACAAAACCCAAATAATTTTTCATCTCAAAGATGGCGCTACATGCCGCTATCGCTCAAAGTGCAAAGTATATATTGGCTGAAACTCGCGATTGTGTGCGTGATTGAGCTTGAGCCGATAGTCGCGATTCGCGCTCATCATGTGTGTGTGAAAAAAATGATCCGATTGGCTATTCCGACGTCTGCGCACCTATAGAGCTTCGCGAGTATTATCAATCCGTCATCAGCCAGACTGCGTTGCCATATTATACCCTACGCGCATATATCTTCGAGTTCCAAGATCGAACGGGTGATGTGTAGTGCGCGCGAAGAGCCGCGATGAAATAACAAAAACAAGTGCGAGCGAGTTAATCCGTGCTGAGCCTCTGCATCGACAATTTCATCGCACACGCGATCAGCATAAAAAGGCGAGAAGTAAAAACGAGTCGCTGCAGGATTCTGACATAGACACATTACCGGGATCGCTGCAGAGAGAAGATATTGAAATGCTGATGCTCTAAGTATAGTGAGTATACTCCCAAAGAAAACGATAGCAACGGTAGCATCGTAATGTCGTCGTACATATATACGAGAGCAAAGAGTTAATCGGTTGATGAATCGTGCATGTATCCTTATTCCTCGTGTCGTGAAGCGTGATTCGCGGTATAGAGCAGCAATCGCGCGCGGCGATGGAAAAGCCGCGCAAGCCTATACGTCACACTCGCAAGTGACGGATTCGCTGAAAACTGGGACAAAGTGCAGTGCACTCTGGCATTGCGCTCTCTTACCCACCAGGTGTTTCTATGCCGTAATCTTCCCAGGATTGGGTAATACACCCGTACCGTTGCTCTCCTCACTCCTGTTCTCTCTCTCTCTCTCCCTATATACGCCAACTCTCTCGTGCGCACGCTACATACATGTATACTCTTGCCTCGTTTTATGCTTTGCTTTTGCACGTACATACATATACAACTCGCGCGCGGCCCCTTGTGTATATACCTATGTGTGCGCGCTCGCGCGCCACTGCTAAAAGCTAAAAAGGACACCTTACGAGCAACTACTTGCTCGCTTTTTTCTCTCTCCCGTTTCGAGGAGAGAACATTGTTTTCAAACAACAAAGTTGCACGGTTCTCGATATTTCTCTATACCAGGTAAAACTCACAAATCTCTAATCTGCTCTCTTGCTCTAATATTAATATGCTGAACAAGTGGCTCCTTAGGCATAGTACACTGCTATGCTAGAGAGGCCTCTCCAGTAGTCTAACAAGACAAACGCATGCACTATTGCTCCATTTTTTCCCTTCTCTTTCCTTCGCTCTTGTCCATTCTTGCGGAGATCCTCAACTGCCTTAACACCAATGCTCGTATGATTCTAAATGTATTTCTGTGTGTATAGATAAACTTATTGTTTCAATATAGGTTAAATGAGGGACTTAGGATAGTCCCATCTATTACTATCATGTCAGATGGAGTTGATGGAGGTGGTGGGGAAAATGAGGTAGACTCGCACTCCTCTGCACATGCCGAGACTGGGGAGTCTACTAATCACAGAGAAGATGAATCACAAGATCCTGATAGTGAAGCTGCCTTAAATACAAATTATGATAGTAGTGATGGAGCTGTACCTGCATTCAGGCACGTTTGCACAATCTCAATCAATTCTCCATTCATTTTCAATATTTCTTCTACAACACTCGACTTAATTTTCAGGTGTGATAGGTGCGACAATTATGAAACCATAAATAAAACAGCCTTATGCGCACATCAAGACCAATGTTTGGTGGGTGTGGAAGCTGCAGAAAGCGTGGAAAGTATAGAAGGACCAGAAAATGATGCTGATGCGGAAGAGGGACATTCAGGTCATAGATCTCATCGTAAGATGTTTGAATGTGATGTTTGCAATATGAAATTCTCAAATGGAGCTAATATGCGGAGGCATAAGGTATGTAGGAATAGCTCATAATAAAACTTTACTTACATTATCAAAAATTATTTCACTGTGTTCTAATCCTAGATGAGGCACACGGGAGTTAAACCATATGAGTGCCGCGTTTGTCAGAAGAGGTTTTTCCGAAAAGATCATCTTGCAGAACATTTCACAACTCACTCGAAAACCTTACCATATCATTGCCCCATTTGTAATAGAGGATTTCAGCGCCAAATAGCTATGAGGGCACATTTTCAGAATGAACATGTCGGTCAGCATGATATGGTCAAGTCCTGTCCTTTATGTCATTATAGAGCTTCCACCATGAAATGTCTTAGACTTCACTTTTTTAACAGGTTGGTACAATCGACTAACTAAGCGATTTAATTAAAATTTACACACTAAGCAATTCTTCTAATGTTTTTTAGACACGGCATAGATCTCGATAATCCAGGTCCCAATAGTTCGACCTCGCTTATGAATAGCTGTTCACCCGGTGAAGCCATGTCCTCGGCACCGCTCTCAGATAGTGGCGATAGTACTGGAAATAGATCCGCCGATAATGCAACGCCGCCGATGCATTTTCTCACACCGCACGTTGAAATATCCATTCCATATCCTGAGCATACTAGCGCGATGCGCAATCCGAGTCCAGCACCTCTGAATGGCGACAGTCCTAATAGTCCGCAAAGCGCTGACAGCAACAGCAATGCTCCGACCAGCAGCCATCATCAACTACCAGTAAACACTACTAGTTCTCACAGGTAAATTTTTCATATAAATTACTATATACATATCTATTATATTTTTGCATAATTGCATTGCCCTCATTTTTATTTATCACCCACCCTCCACGAACGCCCTCATTTTGGTTTTCACCCGTCTTCCAACTGATACCTCAGCCTAGTAACCTATAGTTTTGAAAAATCGACATCACGTAAATACTATCATACTTCCGCACGACAATCTGAGCGTATGATATTCAACTTTTTCGTAATTTTCGTGCTAAAGCATTAGCGAGGGGGAGCAGATCATCACTCCTTCCATCTCTCTGATTCCGATAAAACAGGAGCCAAATAGCAACGGATTGTTGGATGAGAATGGTGCAACCTCCAGCAATCTACCTTTACCATCGCTAATCAAGGTATCGCCGTTAAAGTCTTTGTTGCGCGACGACTTGCGTCGCAAACTTTCTAGCAGTAATAGCAACCTCAACAACAACAATAGCAGCAACCACAACAACAACAATAATAATGCCAATGGTAGTAGCAACAATAACGTCAACAGCAATAAAATCAACAACGCTGGTAATAGTACTAACATTAATCACGTAAACAATAATCCGCATGCGCGCGGTGAACCTCCAACGTCAACGAGACCGGACCAACGTAGTACCGGTCTCCAGTGCAGTCACTGCAGAATTACTTTTCCCGATCAAACTCTCTACTTTTTGCACAAGGGTTGCCATAGCGAGAGTAACCCTTGGAAATGCAACATTTGTGGCGAGCAGTGCTGCAATCTATACCAATTCAATTCGCATTTACTTAGTAAAAGTCATCAATAATTCGCCACATTGGTTCGCGTATTTTACATCCACTATGAACGAAATCAACGATTTCGAAATTTTCAACTATGAGCATTTGAATTAATCACATTAATTAAGAAAAAAGTCATAGACTAAAAGACAGTTACTTGTGACAAAGTAATTTTTGAGTAATGAGCATTACTCATTGATTTTTACTTGTCCTTGTACATTATTATTCATTGCAAGTCATTCAACAACAAATCTATTTTCAAAATGTTCTCATGTTTGGTGTAATAGAAATCAACGTTTGATTTTTTTGCTTGTAGAAATTATTACATGAATACTTGTAAATATTTTAAATTATAGAATTGATTGAATTTGCACTGTACATAATATTGTGAAATGAGAAATTTTTTAAATATTCAGATGACGTTGAATCGTATACGTGATTGATTGCACTATGCTATTTTGCAAACAAAAAATCTTTACACAGATGATTGTATCGATCACAAATACAATCTGATAAACCAAAGATACTACAATACGATGTATATGCCCTGTAAAACAGGTATTTATTTTTGTTGGGCTTTTCAAATATAACTAACAAGTGCTTACTTGTTTTTAAAAAAAATCGCGAAGATTAAGTAAAAGGTCACTATTTGTACAGTCGAAATATTTACAAGTAAGCATGTTTTTAGTTTGATGCCCGGCTAGTGCATTTAGAATTTTGGGGCGTCTATCGCTAAACTCACCTAAATTATCGTAAAACGAGAGAAATCGTGCCTTTTATGCAAACTCGTCCATCAAGCATTCACCGCGTGAGAACGAGATCCGTCCATAGGGCTTGGCCGAATTATTTCAAGCTCCAACTATCTAGTTATGAACTAAGAAACAAGTGCGTTTATGTATATGCGTGTATGCTCATATGTATTTATAATGTATATCTGCATACCTGAAATAGTTTCAAAATTGTCAAATGACAAGTCGAATTTCGGCATGATAGATTTGTATTTAGTAGATAGGGATTAAGTAGTTTACAGCAACAAACCTCTTCTTATAAAGTGTTTTAAAAACACGATTTATAACAAGCGTTGTGACGATTAATTTCAAAAATTTGATTCACACATATATATATATAGTTTTTATTCACGGATTCTTGTTCGTTGTTAATATACCAACAGTCTAACACCATTTCTAAAGATGAGTTGTTCTAATGGTATTAACCATGTTTTAAACTTTCTTTCAAAGGAAAATCGTGTAAACAAATTTTTATGTGTCAAGATCAACATTTTGTGCATATGAGATCTTTCCATGATAGAGTGTACATTCATCTATATAGCTTGCTCACCAAGCTTGTTTTTTTTACATTCTTGAAAATTAGAGAATTTGAATTTTGACAAGTTATATCACTCATAAGTTATTCTGAGTGCTTTTGACAAAATTCTATGAATTAGCTCAGCAGATAATGCAAATTAACATCTGCTCAGCTTATCAGCATTTTGCCTTTAATTCGGCAACTTATTTTATATATAAATATTTGTACAGAAATAAAATTAAGATATATAATATATGAAGGAGATTAAATTAAAAAAAACTTTATAATATACATTTATGGAAGACAACACGTGAACATGAATTTATTTTATTTTGTTGTCATAAGAAAAGAAAGGTTATAAAGAAAATAAAAAGGCAGATTGTCACTTATACACTGCTGTAAATGGTTGTAGTTATATTATTTAATAATTGTTCTACATATATATATATATCTATATAGTTATACTTAATTAATATTGTACTATTGAACTACCTATAGCACGTAAGTAATTTATTGCCTTGCATTCCAAGAAAATTGAAAAAAGAGCGCTAGTTTAATTTCTTAATATAAATTATTAAGTAAAGGTTGTTAATGATGCTTATTGTAAGAAGCTTAAAAATTTCGCTATTTTTGCATAATGCTCTGAAATTACTTTTTTATTTAATTTTTTGAGTATAGAAAACTCATATTGTCACTAAATAAATATTTACAAATATTCACAACGTATATCGTAAAAATAACAGCATTTATAATAAATTATCAACTTTTTGTGCAAGCATCATTAGCTTACAATTTTTGTAAAACTATCTTGTACATACATAATTATATCTATGCGTTCATCATATTTTTGTCTGCGGTTAAAATAAATATAAAAATTGTTCGATCAACTCAGTAGTTGACAGTGCTGACAAGTGCCTGATCCAAATCAAGACGGTGATTTGTCTTGCCTTCTTGTTCATGCCCTTGTGCTATTTGTTTAGTATTAAGGGTAACCCTACATAATTTATCATTGAATAAAGCATAAAAAAGGGCATAGTTCACTGTACTTGTAAAAAGGTACAAGTAGTTTTTGATGCAAAAATCTACTAAAAAAATTTAATTCAATATACCTATATATACACTTGTACCAAAATCATGATTAAAAGCCTTGCACTGTATTTTCTAAATAGGACCAGAAAGTAGAAAAATGCCTTATACTGTGATCGCGCTTATCGAGAAAAAAAAAATATATATATATATATCTATATATATATATAAATAGTTTTCAAATGACTTAGTATACAAATATAGAACGCAGCATTGGAATCTGACATAAGGGCATAGTTTTAAATTCAAGCTTAAATGCTATAAACAGCAAAAGCCAGATGTCACATTCCAATAAAAAATAAACGAAAATATGATGAAAGATAAAGTAAAAGATTATGCACCTTTTCCATTGATTTATAAGGGAGTAAGTATTGTATGTTCAAAGTTCAGTAATTTATAAGAAAACTATTGTTCTTGTTATCAACGTGTATTTCGTCTAAAAATGTTAAAAAATTATGATTAATCATGTACTCACCTTACGTTTTATGAACAAAAATTCCAATTATCTTTATCAATTTATTTATCTGTCGTTTTGACAATTTGTTTAAATAAATATTTATAATTTTATGACTGTTGATTAGATAAACCTTATGTGATTTATTTCATAGCGTACCGTTCAAACTGCACCATCGAGTTGTAATATTATTGTATAATTACGTGTGTGCGTATGATGTACATCCGTGACTATGCATGTATATGATACATACATAGGCATATATACATATATAAATAAACATATGTTTATAGTTTCAAAAACCTATCGAGTATTTTTGTTTGACCGATTATTTAATGCGCGCCTGTACTTACTCACCACCGCGCGCAAACGGAACTTGCTATAGAATAATCAAGTCTATTAGTGCTAAAACTAATAGACTTTCAAACAAACAATATTATGAGTGTCATCAACTTTTATTTTTATAAATAGATCGAGTAAAAAAAATGTCGACGAAACTATCAGACGTGAAAATTCGTACTGCAGCGAAATTCAAAATTTTTCAAACTGTTGAAAAACGATGTCAAATAGTTCCGTAGCACTGAGTTTTTACCTTTAATATTATCTATAGGGGCCCAATTATTGTATATTATCCACGCGAAATCTATTTGCCGCGCCAATGAGCCAAACATGTTGCTTTTACAAATGCAAAGTATTGCGTTATAATAGATGAACGATGGCGTGAACCTACTTACGTCAAGAGTATCTTATCTGCACTTTATCTCGAAGAAGACCAAGAAATGAGTAGCAAAATGAAAAAGCAACGCATTTTATCATTCGCGCATCCGCGTGGGTCAACGTCTCTTTCTCTCTATATATCAAATAGCGAATTCAATCGAAATCAGCTGTTTTCCTTTTCCTCCATTAATATTTATAATTCGAATTAAATAAGATCGGGGAGTCTTGCGATTGTTCGTCATCGTTTAGCTGCATTCGCCAAACGTGTGCATGCGCGAAATAAAAGCTTTGACAACAACGAGCGCCATATCATTTTTTTTCCATCACACATGTGCGCTTCGATTACTTTCGATCTTCGTAACGTGCAAATTATGTGAGTTTATACATATAGAATTTTCAACGAGATATTTATTGGGATTTATTGCATGCGCAGAGAAAATAAATTTACGATATATAACGTATTACAAAGATGCGATGAAAGTTCAAATTTTGCATCGATTTAAAGTCATATTTATTTTTATGACAATGATATTTAATTTTGGCTGCACATATAGCTTTATGAAAATTGCACTAGTCGTAATTCTATTGTTCGTGTTAAAATTGCATTTTTCAATTTCAACATAACGCATTGAAAAAGAAACGTGTTTGGTATCAGTTTATCAGTCGCGCAATTGTTGCCGCAAGATTGTATAAACATGTATGTCTATATACTTATATGAAATTTAAAATGACAATGTAGAGAATGGCATCGACTATGGTACGATCTATAAACGGTGGTGGCGCTTTCGTCACTTTGCGCACCTTCGAACAGGCGACATTTATTCGGATTGATATCGCCGAAGAATGCCCCTCTGATTACACTACACACTACTTCCAAAGTTTAACCACCAATTCCTTCGCTGAAGCGAAGGATTCTTCGGGTAATTATTTATAATTTTTTTACATTTTCATCCATAGTTTCATTCATGAGTGATGTCGCATATGTTTTATTACGTTATTTGGAAAAATTTCATTTCTATGAAAAGTCATTTTTTTACTTTCTGACATACTGATGAAATTCACAATTATTATTGACATCATCACATATTACCAATTTCTTGTTGACATTTAAATGGGCCATTCAATAACTTGCAGTCTCATGCTTAACCTACATTTTTTGAAACTAGAAAATTACATTTTTTTTATTCAATATGTCAATGTTATTATAACGTGTTATTTTTATTCTCAAAAATTGGTTATATACTTCATTTAAGAAAATTTATCGACAGATATGGAGAATGAAATATCGACACGAAGAGGTCTTTTGACCGTTGGTTTGATTTTTATGTTATCATCTTCTGCCTTATTCTATGTGTACATGAGTTTTCCAGAATTGCAAGAGTAAGTTATCCCACAATATTGAAAGTGAGACTTGATGCTTTTGATAATTAATAACTTCTAATCATATTTTTCAGAGATGAAAAGCAATACGTTAAATTACCTTTTAATATAGAAGATGCCAAGAATCTCGGGAAATTATTAGGATCTTACAAAGACTTATACTATATTCAAGTTTTGACTGGACTTTTCGTCACATATATATTGTATCCTTTTAATACTACATAATACTAATTCAAACTATTACTCCTGTACCAATATTTATTCCTTAATCGGTAATTTAGTCTGCAAACATTTGCAATACCTGGATCAATCTTCTTATCTATCCTCTCAGGGTTTCTGTTTCCATTCCCCCTAGCTCTTACTCTGGTTTGTACCTGCAGTGCAATTGGAGCTTCACTCTGTTATTTACTTTCTTCATTAGTAGGAAAAAGGCTGCTGCGTAAATATTTTCCAGAGAAAGCCAAAACTTGGGCTGAAACAGTAACTAAGCACAGTAATAATTTATTGAACTATATGATATTTTTAAGGATTACGCCTCTATTGCCAAATTGGTTTATAAATCTTGCTAGTCCAGTAGTTGGAGTGCCTATGATGCCATTTGTATTAGGTACATTTTTAGGTGTTGCACCTCCTTCTTTTGTAGCCATCCAAGCTGGGCAAACCTTAAATAATTTGACTTCATCAAGTGATGCATTTTCGTGGAATAGTATAATTTTATTATTTGTTTTTGCGCTACTATCGGTTGTACCTGTCATCTTCAAAAAACAAATTAGAGAAAAATTCGAGTGAATCTTATTATCAATGTCTGTGAATGTTGTAAAATATTAAAAAAAAAGTTTTTATACTGCACTAGATAAGTACACTGATTTCAATTTTTCTAAAGTTATTACTATGAAATTAATATTCGATTTGCATTTAATTAAAAGTATATTTTATACAATACCAAATTTACATTTTTTATACTTTACAACTGGTGTATTTATTCATTGCTTAACTCTATTTACAATTCTGATAATAGCTATTTTAACTATTTATCAGTAGAATGATTTTTGTGATTGTGAAAAATAGGTGTAAAAATCTTTATCTATTAATAGTTGTACCAGTAGTTCTGTGCACTTTATTGTAAATGGAATTGTAAAAATGTCAAAATATAATTAAATGTATATATCTAGATACATGAAATTAATTTAAACTTACTCTATAACTATTATCTATAGTACAATTTTAATTTAAATGTTATATAAACATTGTAAATATACATTTACATATCTGTAAAGAATGTTCAATAAATTCATTCAAAAGTTTGACCTATGTATCGACTTCATTATTATAAACTATTATAACAATCACAAATGCAAACTGGATGAGAGTAAGACATTTTTATTTAAAAAAATATGTTTAATACAATATTAAATTTATAGCTGAATTGGTTTTCTTCCTATTTACATGTCATCAGCAAAATGAGGTGAGATACATTACTGTTATTGCTGTTGTGTTTGATGGTGTGCTTATTGGACGCCAATACCACCAATTGTACCACACTAAAAGTTGATTTTAATATCTTATTAACATTTAAGTTGATAATGAAATATTCATTATTCATTTGATAACTTACAACTTTGGTGGGATGTTAGTAAAACCTTCAATTTTTGACAATTTCGAGTGCATTCTGGACTTGGGTTTAATTCTATCAGTCTTTCTCCACTTGTACATTGTATGATGACATTGGCACATTCTGGATTAGGCTGTATAAGTAGGTTAATTATTTAACAAAAAGAGGAGGAGGGAATCGAGTACAAGAATATTATTATACTTCGACATTAACGTACCAGACTATAACTATCAGACTTAGGTTCATCAATGAAAATATATTTTTCCATACTTGGATTCCACCAATCTGGAATACCTGGAAGCTTAGGAAACAACTCCCTTAATTTTCTTCCAGGTTCCATGCGAATTATTCGCCATTCAATGTGTGTACTACCATTAGAAAACGGATATAAATCAAGTCTACTCTGCATTACATCATCCATTGTTCTGAAATTTCAAGTTAACAAATACTTATGTCATATTTATTTGAATATTTATGCAAACACAAAAAAATGAATGTATAATTTACCTATAATTAAGTTTATTAGATGAAACTAATGCAGCATCTTTTCGAAAAACATCTTGGTATTTAACATAAGTTTTGTATAGTTCTTTAATGTCCACTGTTTCAGTTTTTTCAATGCGTGTGAACGGTATACCAGTATTAAATGTAGAAGTCACATTATAACCAGTTAAGTCTTGCACTGAGTTGACTGAATTACAAGGCCAACAGTCCATATCACTAACTTCAAAATAAGGATTTTCCAAAAGACACCACTCATCATACCATTCTAAAATAGTTTATAGAACTGTAGATAGGATAAAAAAAAAAGAACAATAAAAAATGATTAACTTACCAGTTAGAGATGGATATACTGTGATGACAGGAACAGCAAATTTACGAAAAATTCTCAATCCAGGGTAAATTAAGTTTTGTACATTTCTTAACAGTATATTGTGGGTTTTTGGATGATTGTATAAAACAAAGCCACTTGTAATTAGTAAAAACGAGATAATAGTAAGCCATTTTATGAATTTCAAAATAAATTGTAATCGGCTTGAAGATTTTGTCTCTAGTAAATAGAAGCACTCATTGAATATTTCATTAACTTGCTCTTCAGATATATTATTTTTCTTTGCATAATTCACAATGTTATCTATTTCTTTTTTATAGTGGTTAGTGCTCATATTGAAAATTTATTACAGCAAGTGCAAATAACGTTTGTCTTAGTATTGGAACATTCCATTCAGTTTTAGAATAGAATAGTATACTGAATAATGCAGATGACAACAAATCAACACAGAATTCTAACCTAAATTTGTATAGCAGAATAAAGTTGTACAGCTCTTGATGTGGGAACACTTTATGGATTTAAAGATTTTGTCCAATATAATTATTTTGGACAATTTATTTTTTTTTATGCATAATCATTAATCAATAAAGGGATCATCTATAAAGAACAACAAGTAAATATCAATTATAATGTATGTTTAATATCTTTCAGTATCATTGAACATATTGAACAATATTTAGCTAATAAATAGCATCTAATTTAAAAAAAAAACTAATGATGATTAGGTGGAGGCTTTCCGTATACTTGTCGATAGAATTCTTCAAATTCTTTCTTTCGCTGCTCTCTTACGGCAAAATATTTTGGGTATGCAGCTTTTTCCACTGGATCCCAATAATCCAAAACCCAGTCAGGAGGTATAACTTCTCTCTCGTAGGCACAGCCACCCACTGATTCTGGGAACTTTTTGTATGACCAGTGACGTTGATCAGCCAATTCCTTTTCTGCATCTAACAGTATTTGTTTTGCAACTCTTAAGTCTTTTATGTTCTTGTTTTCATCGAACTTGGCTCTCATGAGTACTGATTCGTACCTAAAATAATTATAAAATCATGTGAAATACACTGCATGTTTTAAAATATAAGGTAAGTTTTTATTTAACAATCCATAAGATGTAATGAAAAAGTTTTCAGCAGAACAAAACCCATATGATATAAAACAACGATGTAAAAATAGTTATTGTGAACGGAAATGTACATTTCCAATACGTACCTGACCTCATCCAAACAATAAACTGTACTTTCTATATGACGCAGAACTCGTTTGTAAAAATTACATACTTTTCGAGAGTGCGAAACTAGCCCAGTTGGTATGTGGGCCATTTCGAGGATTTATTATTAAATTTTTACTTTATTAAACAGATTTTTTAGTATTCCGATGTTTTGCGGTTATGCTGCGATGGACGGCCATGCGCATGCGCCGCTGCACTGTTATGTAAAAAGCATCAGCTGATTTGTGTGCAGTACGATATTATTGGTTTGGCGTCTACATTACCAGCTGTTCTATGGCAGTGTTCTCTCATCACGTTTTGTTTGGTTCTCCCTCGCTTTATGCGTCTTCCTCTTGAAAGTTGAGTTTGACGATTTAGTTTATAAACGTACAGGTAAATATTCGAATTTTAGGATAAAGTTTTGTCTATTTAGGAAGATTTATAAATTTTTTCGTTTTTTTTTTGTAGATAATTGCTAACCATTAGAATGGTGTTGCTTAATTCTTAACAATTTGCTAAAAACAGAACATGATGTCTTCTAATTCTCCTGATTCACATAAAATTTCCCTGAAAATAATTGAAGCCATTAAACAACATCCAGTTTTGTATATTTCTGAAGTCAAAGCTACTAATTTCAAAGTACAAGAATTTAGACAAAAAGTTTGGAAAAGAATTTCTGATGAGTTAGGTCTAGACCGTAAGTAGTTGCTTTCTTTTTTACTTAAGATTACATTTTTTGTTGGTGAATCATTTATGAATGAACAACATTTAACATTTCAGCTGGATGGGTAAAATTAAAATGGAAAAATCTCAGGGATACCTATTGTCGGATACTAAAATACAAAAACAAATCAGCTAAAGGAGAGAGAAGAAAAAAATGGATCTTTGAAGACCATTTGAGTTTTCTTAAATTTCCTTACGAGCCAAATTATGAAGCCCAATATGTTGAGCTCACTGATGAATATATCAAAGATATAAACACAGAAATTATTAGTGCACACGATCTTATAGAGCAATTGGAAGAAAATGAAGACGATGATGATTACAGCGAATATTTGGAAGTGCTTGAAGAAGACACGAGTATGGAAGAAAGTCATGTACAAGAGTCTTGTATAGATAATGTAGATAGCAATGATAATGACAATGACAATGCCTTACCAGAAGTCAGCAATGATCAAACATTGGAGCGCTTAGCAATAGACGCTTATGCAAAACAAATTCAATCCAAATTTAGAAAGATCAGGCCAAAAAATTCAAAATTAGAAGAAAGCAGGCAGTCCAATTCAATAACACCCATTTTTATAAATACTCCAGGAGTATCTGTGTCTTTACATAAAACTAAGCCAATAGTTCCAAAAATACAAACTGTCAAAAGAATACCAAAATTACATTCTCAAAGTACATTTGATCACAAAGGGAGTATAGATCAATTTTTTAATAGCATAGCACAGACAGTCAAAAAATTACCTCCTAAAGCTCAAGCTGATATAAAAATGGATATATGCAAAATTGTGTCAGAAGCAGAAATTAATCATCTTAGGCAAAATCCTGTACAAAACTTGCAAAAGTATACAAAAATGCCAGGAATGATTCCAAAATTAGTATTGGTTCCTTGTCAATTGTTGGACAATGAAAATCATAAAGTCTGATGAATGAAAGTTTCAGACTATAACTTAGTTCTTAAGATAAAAAATATTTTAATAAGTTTTATACATGAAAATAAATTATTTTTTAAATTAAAAGTATATGTTTTTTTGAAATACTAAATTTTCGGGAAAAAAATTAAAGACAAAGAAAAAAAGTAACTATTTTGCATGATATTTTGAAGTTTTTGAATTATCAAACTTAACCGAAATTAGTGCACTCTAGTGTTCTTTTATGAAATTATCGTTTTTGTTGAAAACTTACCTTGACAGATGACTATACTTTATACCAGCATATGCTATATATACTACGTGATGTAAACACCCGCCGAATCGCGTGCCGTGTAGTTTGTTTTTGCCTTTTCCTTGTGATACTTTCAATTTGGATTTTGATACAGGTACTTAAAATCCTAATAATGAGAATATAATTTTGGACCTCTTATGCATTAAAGTTACAATATGTCACTTTTTCCTGCATATTCTGATGCATCAAACAGTGAAAAAAGTGAAAGCAATGTTGAGAAACAAAATCAACTAAACCAAGACAAAAGTTGGCTTGAAAATTCCAGTTATCAGGAGATTTCCAAATCTTTATATTCTTCTATTGACAATAACGATTGGACTGATAGCTCTGAGACTGAAGATGATGATGACAAAAATGTTAAAAATAACAAAGAAGAAAATGCTGGTTGTAGCAAGTCAATTGTTTTACAAAAAACAGAAAATAATAGCAGGGTTCCGTCTATAATCAAGGATGTAACCAACAATGATAATCTGTTCTTTATAGACAAAGATAGGAATAAGATGTTTTATTCCTTGAACAAATTGGAACGTGGTTTAAAGCCATACTACAAATTATCTAATAACAGATTAGGTTTTAAATCTCATAAGCCAAGAAAACATAAGAATTTTCAAAGGTATCATGTAACAAATTTGGATAATAACCAAAAAAAAGTGAAAAAAGATTCAAATGTAAAAAGTAACGACGTAGATGATGATCCTTCAGAAAAAACTATCTATTTAAGTAATTTTGAAGTTGAGGACAAGCAAAAAGTTATTATTGAAGAATTCAACAAAAAACTTGCCAAGGACCCTAATGATGTTCAAGCATGGATAGAATATGCCTCTTTTCAAGATCAAGTGCACTCAAAACATCTGAAACAAATTATAAAACAAAAAAAACTATCTATCATTGAAAAAGGCTTGGCAGCAAATCATAACTCTATTAAACTATTAGAAATTAAATTACATTTATTGGCAAAACTTTTACCAGCTGATGAATTTTGTCAACAAATTGAAGCAATGATTCAAAAAGATCAGAAGAACATTATCTTATGGCAAGCCCTCATAAAGATGACACGAACCTCTTGTGCTCTTTGCAAAGTCTCAAGTATCTTAGACTTGTATGTCAGGTGTTTTTCAATTATGAAACAGAGATCCAAGCAAAATCCTAAATATTATGATCATCAAGTCTTACGTCTGCTGTTTCAATGTTTAATATTTTTGAGACATGCAGGGCTTTGGGAGCAAATGTGGGAAATAATACGTATAAATCTTTGTTTGAACCTACCATTGGATCACGATACTCTCAAATCTATAAATACAATCGATGAAAAAGTCCTAATTAATATGGAAGAATTGGTTTTAACTTCAAAACTACCTTTGAATCAATTATGGCTACGCATTGAATCACTTAGAGAAAGTTGCCATTGGACCAGTGTCGATCTTAAAAAAGTCGACATTAGCCTTATAGGAGATGAGAGACGATTGGTATCTGCTGAAGAAACAACTGATTTTATTTATCCAACAATCTCTAAGGATTCAAGTTTTAGATTAATAGTTTTTTCTCTTCTTTCTTTAAAAGTACCATTGTTACCCACTCGCCATTGTACAATCAAAGACTTAGAACTCGAAGATTATTCCTGGTGTATTGATTCCCTGGAATCTGTACTACCGATGATTTATTCAATAATTTGGAAAAATGAATTAACCAGTCGCTTAAGTGATAAATCTGTGATTGCAGATTTACTTGAAGGAAAATTAATATCAGGACCTCAGTATATGAAATTTCATCCAGCACAAGAATCATTTCTAGAATTCATAAGATCAGTATTTCATACTGTAGCAGAAAAATTACCACCATCTCAGAGAACATCTATTCTTATATGGTGGCTGAGATTGGAAAGACTATTAGTTAATATTGCTAAAAGCGATGCTTTATGTGCAACTAACAGAAATAAAAAGTTAAAGTCAACTATCAAGAGTTTTTTAAAAAAACCAGAAAATAGAAATAATTTGCACTTTTATCGTGAATTTGCACTAATAGAATATGAACTTGGTTCTTTGGACAGCTGTTTACAAATTTTAAAAACTGTTATTCAGTCACAAGATAACAGTTCATTAGGATATGAAGACAAGGCGGCACTTTTTAGTTTATACAGAACAATTTTAGAAATTTTATTGATGTCGAATTCTGAAGATTTTAAGTTAGACATCTTTAAAGATATAAAGAAAAGTTTAAAAATATACGTTTTCACATGTTTTAACTACGATTCCAATATCTCGGTAGAAGAAATGCTGTACAATGAAATTTTAAGATTTTTAATGAATCCAATCACAGATGAACTTGAAGAAGAATTCTTTTTACCCAACATTTACTGTGATATCTTGCTTTGCTATTCATACTTATTGCATTACAAAAGTAATAATCTTGATAACGTTGACGATATTTTAGATTTGTATGATAGATGTTTGATGCATTGTGAAAAGTGTGAGCGATTGCAAGAAAGATTTTATGAAACGAAAGTAACATTTATACAATTTTATCAAAGTAGAGTTAAAAATATTAGCAATGTTTTAATCAAAACTGTAAGAGAAGCACTTGATAAATATTCATGTAACTTTTTGTTGCTGTCAACCAATGCTTTGTTTGAAACTGAATTGCCTTTTTGGAAATGGAAAATAAAAAGTGCAAAGTTCAATATCTGGTCAATTTTAGCTAGTTGCTTAGCTGGAAGAGCTCGTATTACATACCTAAGAAATACTGGATTATCAGACACTTATGAAGCAATGATCAATAAAATGCTTGCATTTCATAAAGCAGTGTCAACAAATGAAGAAGTGCAGGATTGCCCTTTGCTGTGGAAATTATATATGTTGCTGCTTCAAGAACATAATTTGTGCGAAAGAAAGGGAGAGGACATATATTATGAAGCTGTATCTCAGTGTCCATGGGCTAGAAGTGTGTATATAAGTGCATCTGAAGTTGCACCTCAAAACTTACCACAAATTCAAGACCTTATTAAAGAAAAAGGACTGAGAATGCATGTTACTCTTGAAGAATTAGACATTTTAAGAGAATAGACTTTATTTTTTAAGTTTTAACTATACTCTAATAACTTAAAATGATTTAAAATTATGTTAAATATGTACATAATGTTAATAAACATATGAATAATATATTTTCAAATAAGTAATTAATTTACTAATTTTCTTTATAGTATCTCTTCAATAGTTTGGGTAATATGTTTGAAATTTGCCGCTTCTAATTCACATGACACGCATGCGCATATCTGATGATGGCGTGAGGCATTATAATCGCGTATATACGTTACGTATACGTTTGGTATATATAGGTATACCGGTATATATATATCGTGGTGTGTGAACATTCTGCACTGCGCATCGTCTGTATATTTTTTGTAGCCTGTGACTGGTAGAACTTGCTGCAGTCTTTACTGATTTGGCTCTCGTCTGCTTTTCTGTGGCCCAGATTATTCTGGAGATCAGGATTTTGGAAATTTCTCTAAAAAGGAGATAACAATTGAACAACAATCATGGTGATGCAGGGCTTGTCTCCTAGCAGTTTAAAAAAGCACCCTGCGGTAAGATACAACATTCAGTTATCTATCTATATATATATATATATATATATATATGTTGTAGGTGTGAAAAAACGCGATAAATATTATTTTGAATTTTCAGCTTATTCCCTTGTTCGTTTGCCTTGGTGTTGGATGTACAGGTGCATTTCTGTACACCTTGAGGCTCGCTACCAGAAACCCTGATGTAACATGGAACCCCAAGAAGAATCCAGAGCCCTGGCAGGATTATGCTGACAAACAATACAAGGTATTTTCATTCACCCTTTATCTAAAGAAGATATGTTTCTGACTTTTCTAATAATGATTTTTCTTCTAGTTCATGAATCCCAGTGGTTTGGATGTTGCTAAAAGCCCAGCTCCCAAATATTAAGGCGTTATTTTTTCCAGTTTCAGTCTGGAATAGACTTTTTATAGAATATATAGGCAGCAATCAATTTATTGGCAGGAAGAATCATTATGCAATAATTTTCATAAATCTTCTAATGCCTATAGATTGTGTGAATTGAAATAAAAAAATCTTTCCTGTCTGTTTTCATCTAAGTCACGAATAACACTGGCTCCTACTTGTATATGATTATGATATAAGTTGTAATAATAAAGGTCAAAGATTTATTTCTACGTTGTTGACAGTATTACTTTTAAATTTTGTCTGCAACACTAAGAAACTTATTTATTCTATTTTTTTTTTTCTTAAATTTTTTTTTGTCCAAATAATATTGGATCACTGTGAATTTGTTAATTATTTGTATAACAAATTATGATAATGGTTGACATTATTGATGAATTTCTATTTTTGCATTTTGCGTGCTTTGATCATTTTTTTCTACAATAATTATTATTTTCCTCAAGAATTGTACTTGGAGTACTAATTGATCATAAAAGTATTTTCTAATGAGAAATGAAAATTCTAACCTATAAATCCTACTTTGATTCTTTTCTATATCAAACAGTTCTTGCACTTGATATCCTTAATTCAGTAAGCAAATGCGCCGTTTAAAGTTAAAAGTTTTGTAAAAATAATTATAGATCAGGATATTTTTAAAAATCGTATAAATATTAGAAATAAAAGAACATTTCTTAAATAGAAGGTTATAAATTGTATATAAATACATATGTTGGTATGTAGATTTTTATCATGAGAATTTGTATGGCTTATTTACAAAATGTCATGCGATACATAGCATATGTTGTTAATAAGCAATTTTGAAGTGACACTCAAAATATTTTTTAATTTTGATTACATAATTCTGTTGCAGAATCTATTATCTATATATACCTACATCACTGTTAAATAGAGATTATTTATTAATTTCATTACTATAAAATGACTACAGCTTGGGAAGAATTTTATGCTAAAACTCCAAAACCATCAAATCTAGATGAAAATGAAAAGCTATTAAATCAGTTTATTGCATTTCATGCTAAGGAAAATAAAAAAGTAGTTTTAGTAACAGTTAGTATGAAATATTTGAAGCTTATATTTTCGATAAACTGTGAATGTAGTTTAAAATTTTTGTAAATTCAAATTTTTATTTAGAGTGGAGGTACAACAGTTCCATTAGAACACAATACAGTGCGCTTTGTTGACAATTTCAGTGCAGGAAGTCGAGGTTCAATTTCCGCAGAGAATTTTTTGCAACGTGACTATGCTGTCATTTTTATGTATAGGTAAAAATGAATTATCATATTATGTAAACTTAACACATTTTATATGAACAGATACATTTAAATAATTACAGAATTAAATCTCTGGAGCCTTTTTCAAGGCACTTTGTTGGAAGTAGATTGTTAGATATGTTAGAATTGACCACAACAAATGATACTCCATCAGTATCAGGTATCTAAATGTAATTTATTTTTTATTTTATTTTATTCAACATAATTTTGGCACAATTAAATTTTTATAGTCACACCACAATATGTGAACAAGATATCTGATATTTTGAAAAAATATAAAGATTCGTTAAATCAGAACATGCTTTTAAGTATCAGCTTTACAACTCTTTCCGAATATCTTTGGCTTCTGCGAAGTGCTTGCCAAGCACTAACTGTTTTGGAAAATAGAGCTATGTTATATTTAGCTGCTGCTGTATCTGATTTCTATATTCCTTCCAATGAAATGGCAAGTTTTTTACCGCTACTATTGGTGTTGTATATTTGATTGCTGTATACAAACCCTAAACTTATAGACAAACAAATTTCTCTTGAATCTTTCAGGCTACCCACAAAATTCCGTCAGATGAACCTCCTTCAGTTCATCTTCAATTAGTTCCCAAAGTATTAGAACCTCTTGTTAAATTGTGGGTTCCAAAAGCTTTTGTGATATCATTCAAACTTGAAACAGATGAAAGTATTTTAATTTCCAAAGCAAGAGGGGCTTTGAGAAAATATAGTCACAGTGTAAGCAAATCAAAATATATAATTTTTATAGTGAAAAATGGTATTTTGATAGCTTGTTTTATTATATTTCTACTTTAGCTTGTAATAGCAAATATGTTACAAAATCGCAGAGAGCAAGTTGTTATTGTTAGCAAAGATAATCAAGAAACACTATCACTAACAAGCAAACAGCTTCAAAATGGAGAAGAAATTGAAAAGTATATAGTAGATTATGTTGTTGAGAAGCATAAAGACTGGATAGACACAAAACTGTGATAAATAGACTTGAACAAAAGTAAATGGAAATATGTGGAAATAGAAAATTACAATGATTTTTTTATTATGCAAATCAAGTTTTGGTTGTGGTATGTTTATAAATTTTATAAATGCAATGTTATATAAATATTAACAATATTTTGAATACACAAAATAACGAAATAAAATAATTTTTGTATGTATATTTACAACTTATAAGTAATAGATACACTTACACCTATCCTTAAAAATATAAGCAACGTTCTTTTTGAATTTTGCAGTTTATCACTTTCCATTTTTTAAACTTGCCATCATGGCACTAACTTTCTCTTGCAGTCTTCTGTCACTTGCATTACAGCGAGATAACACATAAGACATAGCAGCCAAGTCTTTTTGCTCTAGTGCAGTTTGTGCTGCTTCCAGCAGCATGCTAAAATGAATCAGTAAAGAGTGTCACTATTCAAATTTAAATCTTGTTCATAAATATTTTCTAATACATACTCTAATTTTACAAAATACTTGACTTTCAACTCATCTTTAACACGAGTGAGGTACTTTTTTGCTTCTGTTTCTTTCTTATACTTCAAGCATTCATCTATAAAAGGCTATGGAATAAAAAGAATATCCTTGAGATTTTTGCTTTTATATTTGAAAAATGAAATAATCAAGTTCAAATTAAGATATATACCTCATATCCAATAGGCGATTTTTTACTCTTTGAAAACTTTTCTAACTCTGCCCACAGACCTTCTTCAGCTAGACACTGAATTCGTAACCACCAGTACCTGTTTAAAAAATTATTTAGTTCTATATTGATTCGAGACCGACAACTTTAACGTTTGATAATTTTTCAAACACTAATATTAAGGTAAAATATCTTTACCTTCGATCTGGGAATTTGTATTCTGATCTCAATTTGTCAGCTAACTTAATTTCATTATTTAGTAGTAAAATTTTTACTGTATCGTGAAGAGGTTTCCCTACTACAGATTCGTGTAAAGTTTCTTCTAAAGATCGCTGATATCTCAATAATTTTATTTGTTCGTCTGTCAAACTTGCATTTGTATCACAACGTGCTAACTTGAAGTTATCTAATGCTGATTGCAGCATTGCATCTCTTGAAGTTGAATTCTGAATGTAAAAACAAAACGAATTCTGAATTTCTTCTATTTGGACAATTATAAAGTATATAATAATGATCAATATTTTTTACCTGATAGCTTTCTCTTACAAACCAAAGCGCTTGTGAATAATAGTCGTCATACTGATTATAAATATCACGCAGTGTTTCCCTGTTATGATTCTGGCAATATTTTATATACAATGTCATTGCTAGTGGGCAATGCATAATGGCCATCTAAAAAAAATTCCCTTATTTGTATGTGTCTTTGACATGAATTTTTTTATTATTATTTATATACTGATTTACCTGAAAATCTGATAAAGGCATGTGTTCTCTTAAGTGTAAAATCACTGTATAAACTAAATCTGTGTTGCCACTTTCCACAGCTTTTTTAAGTGCTGCTTGTTCTTCTCCTAATTTCAGAAGTAAAGGTACTTGAAGTTGAGCTTTTGGTTCATAGTCAATCAACTGAAATATTAATAATGTTATTAGATTAAATATTCTGATATTTTAAAATGATACTGAACGATAATTTACCTTTATAGCTAATTGTTTACGTCCGCAATCTGCAGCTCTTACAGCTATATCACTATAAGATACACCTGGAGTATATCCCAGTTTATCAGCAATTTCTTCTGCTATTTGCTCTTTGTCTAACGAAGTCTGTTTCACCTACATTTTAAAAGATTGATTACTTATCTTTTTTCGTAAAATTTATAACACCAATTAGTAATTATGAACCTTGTAACAAGCCCAGTGAGCTAAAATCCTACTCTCTCCATCAATTTCTGATAGTTGAAGATGCCTTGCAATTTGGATACCAAGATAATAGTATCTTCTTGCTACCAATCTATCCAGCATTACTTGATGTGTCAGCATGTTTAATCTGTTTAGTGATTACAGTATTTATTAATTTCGCGATTGATTAATTCAATGTTTATTCTAGCTTTATTCAACGAAATTATGATAAACTTACTGTATGTGAGTTAGAGGAATACCAATCTTAGGATGTCTTATGGCATTCAAAACTCTCAAAGTTTTGCACATGTTCACATAGTAATCAGGATTAATGTTTCTACTAAAACCTTTTCCAAACTTTGCGGCCTAAGGCAAATTAATTAAAATAATCAGTTAATAATGTGAAAAAATATTAAGAAAGCCCATTTTGACTTACTCGTATAAGAAGCTTTTGTGTTTGAAAATCGAATTCGTGACTTGCAGCATTAATGCAATCTGTAACTGCACTGTCTAATTTATCTTTAACCAAATCGATATAACTGTCAGCTTTATGACTCTTTTTTTGAAACTGCTTGGAAGCCTCTAGCAGGTAAGATGCAGCATCAGTGGAGTTGATTCTAAATATTTTCTGCACAACATTAGGAACTTTTTGAATTATTTCATGAGAGAAGGCTGAAAGAACCCTAACACAATCGATCTCTGTTACTAAATGAACTGGACCATCGTAAGAGAAGGATATAGTTTCTCCTCCTTTCAAACAGCCAATTATCATCATAGTTCTGTCCCAACAACAAACAACTGCCTCAGAACCACACCTATAATATACAATAAACATAAGTTTATAAACGCATTTAAAATGATAAGAAATTGTCTTACCATGCCATATCAGTAAGTGGATCTTTCATATTGGTATCATATTCGTAGTATTTTTCCTTAAAATCAACTGAACCCAGATATAAATGGCCTGTATCTGAATACAAAGCTATGTGCCTACTGTTGGCAGAAACAGCCATTGCACTGACCCCATTTACTTTATTATTAAAAAGTTTGTGCTAAAATACATTAATCTGTTCAAATCAATAATTCAAATTCAGTTCTTATAAATAATGTCATAAGATGCTTACAAAAGGTATAGAAATTGGTGTTTGGTAAGAATGATGAAGTAAATGTATTCCATCGTGATTTGCTATCACAACTTGACTATCTCGCTCTTGACGAACAACGCACCAGCTATGGATTACACCACCAAATTCTGTAAAAATTTAAAATTCTGTTTAAAACAAATTTCAGTATATTTAATTTGTTTGCAACTTACTAGGCACGTCTGAAAATTTTCTAACTTTTGGCTCCGAGACATTGTTGACTAGAAAAATACGATTAGCAGATGTCAGAATGGCAACACCTGTGCCATTTAGACTAGGAAAAAACTGAGCTTCTACAACTTTAGTTTCTTTTGCCTCCTAAAAAAACAAAGATAAAAATCAATGATTTATCGCTAGAAATATCAGTGAATATTCAAATGTTTGAACGTACTTCTCCCATACTAAACGTGTGCTGATAATTGCCAAACATGTCATAAATCAGAACCATTCCATCTTCTTGTATACACAGCAGTTCTTCTTGGTGTGACCAACCAAGAGCCACTAGTTGACCGCTACTCCACTGATGAAGAGGGAAAAAAGTTTTAGTGGTGTTTTGAAAAGAAAAGCTATAATAATCTAGCCTCGTATTCACCTGCATTTTTGCCATTAAATTTCCCGATGAAGAGTAGAAGGAAATAATGGTTTTGGCCGATCCCTGCACTTTGACACATTTTTTCGGATTCCTGGTTATTGCAATCGAACCTCCGTAAGGGGCAGCGATAACTAAATTGTCGGAGCTAGTTTCGAGTTGAAAATTTAGTGGATAGATCTCAAATTTCCTAAGGTAGAAAAAAGTCACAAAAATTCGTAAAAATCTATGCTTGTTGTTGAAGTCGAAGTTTATGATGGACGATTGTTATTGATACTTGCCGAAAGTAGATGTCCCGTCCCAGCGGGAACCAATCTGCCGTTAGCATAACCGACATGATCGTAATTAGCTTTTTCAAAAATTCAAATAAAAAATAGTCTCCGCGTTCATTAGCACATTTTCGCGTACACAAAAGTCATCAAAACGCCCAGCTGATCAGCTGTCACCCAACCCAACCCTATACTTGCATTGCAGACGAGAAATTGATTCATTCTGTGCAGATGGCGCTACGAGCAATTCGAGCGGGAGATTTAAATTCTGGAGAATCGAATGAAAGAATGGCAACATTTTTTTCGTATTATATAAATTATGTTTATTTTGATATTTAACAGCCTTAAGTCTATTGGAGATTTCGATACTTCGGGATATTTACATGCACTTACAAAGTTCACGTGTAGCAGATAGGTAATTAGAAAATGTTTAAACTGTGAAAATCAATTTACAAAACCATGTACACATATAATTATATTTAACAATATGTATTACACAATCGTCGTTACGTTATTACGAATTTCTTCGTATATGGTTCTTCAAATGTTAAACTTCTTTTATATCATTTATACAGAAAAGTATCGTTTAATGACTTTTACACTTTTATATATATATATATATATATATATATATAT
>QLSS01000025.1:1193824-1220110 GCA_024372645.1 Trichomalopsis sarcophagae | reverse complement strand
CTGCGCGCATACCTTTTATACTGTCCCTGCTGAAAATGATCGATTGAAAACGATTCAAACGATTTCCAATAAAATAAGTGTTTCAATTTGGGACAATTATGAAATTTCCCCTTAAAATCAATTTTATTCAATCATTTTCAATCGGCCAGCTTGAGCAGCAGGTACATTCGAACATTATGTAATATTCATCGTGTATTTTGAACAGACGAAACTTTGGTTACATATCGCATTAGACTAGCAACATTAATTTTTCTAGTTTATATAATATATTATATAGGTATACCTTTTTGTCATCAACACTGCGATCGACCATACAATATAAGAGTATATATTTTGGAGCTGTTGGAAACGTATAGTCAATTTTTTTTTTTTACATCAGATACACTTATAATTACTTTGTAATAAAAAAAAGTTTGTAGTCTGAGATGCAATATATATGTATGTATGTATGTAGTGAGCCGTGCCAATATAAGCGTATTATTTCAGCGAACCGACGACTTGGCATCGATTCGCCCCGACGCTCTGGCACTGATTATATATATATATACATACACAGACACAGAGAGCAGCCGTGCAAATAAGAAAAAGTGTCTACATCTATACATAGAGTCGCGAAGATCGCTCGGTTCGAAAATAACGATGATCGATTTAATTATTCCGATAAATAAATTTTTTGAACAAAAATCGTTGTAAACGTTATACTTTTGCACGGCAGCGCGTATACGTATTTATATATACACAATACATATTGAGAAATCCGTCGGTCATCCTTGAGCGATATCTACTATAGGTTGGATCGAGAGAGTCTCGCGAGAGATGACTATTTTTAAACGTTGTGCTGACTACAAAAGTTACTTAAAATACGATAAAAAATGAACGAGGGAGTTATAATAATTATTGTACATTTTTTGATGTTATAAACTTGACGGGTATGAGGGCGTATATAATTTATATATAATTCTGTTGTCGTATAATTTGTTAACGATTACGACGATCATATATATATATATATATATATATATATATATATATATATAATATAACATAAGAGTTCATAACAATACATGGCTGCAGCGACAGCGGCAGCAGCATATAATCACGATGAGTGTGTGCGTGTGGGTGTGTTTATATAATATAGACATTTACATATGCGCTAGTTGGACTTTCTTTAGCAACGCGTGTACACGTGTAATACACACAAAAATAAACGAGCCCCAGCAAGATCGATTTCAAAACAACATGTCGTTGATACATGTATTATGTGTGTGTGTATATATATATATATATATATATATTAAAAATCATAGGTCAGTGCAGCGGTGGTCCCAAAATCGCTTGACTAGCAGACGTTATATGCAAAGCACGTTATATAATGTAATAAATAAAAGAAAAATTCCTTCTTCGATATATCGTTCCGCAGCTATATCGGCTGTTTTATTATATAGGAATGTTGACACCCGAACAAGGCCCGGCTCGTGTAACAGGAGGCATCGCCTCCTGGGCCGAGAGCTTCTCCGAGTGTTCGTATCCCCGAATCATATCGTACAAGCGAGTAAAATAACGACGTTCTACCGATCTGCAGTCAAATGGACGATTTTTTTTTTTTTTTTTTTTTATCATGGAGATGGATATACAGAGGGTTGAGGGTCGTAAGATAGCCGCGGGCCGCACAGAGCGATCGATAAAATTTAATAAACATTTTTAGCATGAAAATGTATATATAGAGACGATCGGAGAGAAGAATGAAGGTAGAGAAGAACGCTTGCGTGCTTTATCGCTTTTCTCGTATATTATATATCAAATGTGTGCACAAGTAACATGTGATTGTTCGAGCAGCAGCAGGAGCAGCCGATGACGCGATCACGCCTGTTTGGGATGAGTAGCCGGCGGGGCTGGTTCCGTGCGGAAGCACGAGAGCAGGAAACCCGTGTACATGGCGAAGAGTATCGCCACGGCTATCAGCATGTACATGTAGATGTTGAGCTCGGGCTGTCGGAATCGATTCTTGCGCAGCCACTCGAGCACGTCCTCCTCCTTCCTCAGGTCGCCTGTGCGGGTGTGACAGGGAATCGATCGTTTCTCGTTCAATGCAAAAAATTTATATCGTACTTTACCTCTGTATATGCTGGGGAACCGCTTGCGGAAGTAGACTATAGCTGGCAGTTTGGTAACGCCCCACTTCCTCGCGTAGCGCGGATCGGCCATCTTGACGAAGGTGATGTCCAGGTTGTCGGTCTCGCCGTCGATGTTCTCCAGCTTCTCGTTCACCTCCTCGCTCTCCCTCGCGCCGTGCTCGTCTGCTCGGCAATTTTTTTTTTTTTTTTTTTTCATTTACAATACAACCCTTTATTTACGTTCCGTTTGCAATACTCACAGAAGAAGACGGCGAGGAACTCGTTCTCGTCGAGCAGCTTGTCGAGCATCTTCTTGTTCACCTCCTCGATCTCGTTCTTGATCTCGAAGACGTCCTGAGATGTGAGCCACTGGAGGATCTTGTCCTCCTGGGTCAGGTCTCCGTCGTAGATAAGAGCCGTCTTCTTGCGGAAGTAGACGAGCGAGGGCACGTTGAGGATGCCGTACTTCTCGGCTGCCTCGGGTGCCGAGACCTTCACGAAATCGATCCCGAAGAGATCGGCCTCCCCGTCGATCTTCTCCAGGGCCTCCATGATCTCCTCGCACTCCGGGCAGTCCTCGTCGTCTGCGAATCGCGATGATTAATTCGGACCCATCGATTAAGCGAGACCAAGAGTTAGAATAATAATATACGCACAGAAGAAGACCGCGAGGAAGGGCGACTCCTCGAGCAGCCTCTCCAGCATCCGTCCGTTCACCGACTCGATCTCGTCGGCCAGCTCGCGGTTGTCGTCGTCTATCAGCCACTCGAGCACCGACTCCTCGTTCTGAAGGTCGCCCTCGAAGAGCAGCGGATTACCGTTCCTGAAGTAGACCAGGGCCGGGAAGGTCTTGATCGAGTATCGCTTGGCCAGTTGGGGATCCTGTATCTTGACCATGTGGATCCCGAAGACGTCGCACTCGTCGTCGACCTTCTCCAGGCCCTCGAGGATCTCGTCGCAGATGAAGCAGTTCTGCTTGTCTATTTTTTCGCGGGTAATCGGTACCGATTAATCGAATAACTATAACACGAGAGTATATATATATATATATATATATATATATATATATATAGCTTACAGAAGTAGACGGCCAGATACTGCGTGTCCTCGACGAAGGACTCGAGCATGGTGCGAGTTATCAACTCGATGCGATCCTCCGTCTTCTGCGTTATCAGCCACTGGAGCACCTCCTCCTCCTCTGCGAGGTTACCCTCGAAGACGTTCGGTATCTGATTCTCGTAGTACACCAGCACCGGGAAGTCCGTCACTCCGTAGTCTTCCGCGACTTTGAAATCCTTTAAAAAAAAAAAAAAAAAATTAACTCATCCGTTGCTCCTCTGCCTCTAAAATGCTCATCCTCGCACGCTTACTTCGGTCTTTACAAAGGTGATGCCGTGTCTGTCGCAGTCGTCGTCGATGTTCTCCAGCTCCTCGAGAATACCAGCGCAATGCTCGCAATCATCGCTATCTGCGAAAAAAAAAACTCAACGATCAAAAGCCAAGCCCTCGCGCCGCTCGATCAAAGATTCGTCCTATGAGGTGCGGGCCATTCTAGATTTGAGTGTAAACGGTTGGTTAGTTGAAAACAAAAAAGCACACCAGGTATCCGATTGTTATATATACACACGAGCGAAGAATCAAAGAATAATAATAAAGTTGGCAAACGAAAAGAAGCAAAGCGAATGCGTAAAAAAAAAAAAAAAAAAAAAAAAAATTGAAAAATAAAAGACGAGGAGAGACAATGGTTTTCTCGGGGTTGATGTCTGTACCAGCGGGCGGCTCTTCCTCGTGTCCCTCTCCTCCGACGAGCATCTGTTCCTTGTGGCGCCTCTGCTTGCGATAGGCTTTAGATTGGCATATGTCGCAGAAAGTTTTGTTCCCTACGGCATTAGCAGAGAGAAAAATAGTACAACCGAGACGATCGATCATTTGTCGTTCTCGAGCCTGCTGATAAATCATATATAGAGATATACACATGAGAAGTGTAGACTTTGCAAGTAAGTTGCATAGCGCTTGTTAAGGAATTATTGCCAATGAAATCGCCGGCAAAAAAGAAGCGGTGACAGACGTATTATTGTAATTCTATATAATAATCTCTCTCTCTCTCTCTCTCTCTCTCTCTCTCGAGAGAGAGTGAGAGAGTTGTACATATATATATATGTATATAGAGAGAGAGATAGAAGAGAAAGATCAAAGACAGAATGCGTGAGCGTGAAAATGATAGACACAGTATTTGCAGCAGGCTAGAGATACATTCCTGCTTGGCAGTTCGCAGCGGCCCAAGGTCTCTCAGACTTACAGAAGTACACGGCAAGGGATTCGGATTCGCGGATCATGTTGAGGAGATCCTCTCCCTCCTTGTCCTCGATCATCTCGCCGGACGGATCCTTCTGGGTCATCAGCCACTGCAGGATCTGCTGCTCGTCGTAGAGGTCACCTGTTAGCACATCGAACGATCATCGTCAAAATCCTATTTTAACGAACGACTCCGAACTGTGCGTATACCTGCGTAGATGACCGGTTCCTTAGAGCCGAGCTTGAAGAAGAGGATACCGGGTAGCGCGAACACGCCGTAATCCTTGGCCAGCTGCTTGTCGTCGATCTTGATGAAGTTGATCCCGGCGCCGTCGGCCTCGTCGTCTATGTGCTCGATCTCGCTCAGCACCCGGCTGCACTGCTTGCAGTCGTTACTGTCTGCATCGTGGACAGGCGTGTCTTGTGTAAACTCATCCGGTCGCTCTTCTGATCACTCGCATCGTCTATATCGTATACTCACAGAAGAAGACGGCAACGTAGTCCGAGTTCTGTCGGATCTTCTGGAACATCTTGCGGTTGACTCTCTCGATGTGGTCGTTCAGCTCCATGTTCTCGGGATTGGTAAGCCAGTCGAGGATCTCCTCCTCGTCGTCGATGTCGCCGTCGTAGTTGATGTACTTACCTTTGCGGAAGTAAGTGATGCCCGGAGGGTTACGGAAGCCGTACTTCTTCGCCATCAGACGGTCGCTCATCTTCGCGATCTTTATCCCGTACTCCGAGGCCTCGTCGTCGATCAGCTCGATGTGTCGCAGGATCCGAGGACTCTCGGGATCCTCGTCCTTGTCTGTCGGTCGTTTCGTCAACGGGAAACAAGTTTCATCAGAGCCTCGCGACGTTTGCGACTTTGGGATCGGGAAATATATAGGTATAGGTATGAGTGTGCAGATCCTTACAAAAAACCACGGCGAGAAATTCCTTAGTTTCGATGTACTTGGCGAGGGTATCTCGGTCGATCTCTTCGATACTCGCGTCATTTTTCTGCCTCACCATCCAGTCCAAGACTTCGGCTTCGTCGAGAAGATTACCTGAGATTAAGAAGATATATACCACGCATTATTTCGTTTTTTTTTTTTTTTTTTTTTTTTTTAATTTAGAGCTAGACGGAGATTTTTTTACTTTGAGACTCTGTTCTGAAATGGCTTTTCGACGTGTGTGTATTAAACGTAACGTATATATAGGTACTTAATTCATGTGCTGAAAATAATGATGGACTCTTCGATCACAGATTATCTTCTCCACGATAATGCAGCGCAATCGTTCGGGTTCTTGTCATGCGTATGTAAATAAATCAGAGGCTTGTGTTTTTTTTTGTACTAGGAAAGTTGTTTCTTTATTGCCGTTATTATCGAACTTCAAAATTGTTTACATTATATAATAGCAATATATTTATAATAATATTCCAGTCGACGCAGTGTTTTACGTTTAAGTATTTGGCACTTCGTTTCTAAATAAATAAATATATTATATTCTCGTATATATATATATATATATATATATATATAACCACGTCTTCTTTTGTGTGTTTCACATTATGCGCGTATAACCGTTTATTTTTTTTTTATATTCTCACTCTTATATGACGAAACACACACAGTAATAATGGTCGTCGTCGGTTAAAATGCTTATAGATTATGTTCGTACAATTCATATAATAACAATAGTATTATACAACAATGACAAGTGTACAAAGTTATTACGTATAGAGTCGGTTCGATTCCCGGCAATTAAAGGCAACGCATCAGTTTGCAAAATCGTCTCCATTCATCCGCTCACTGTGTTCATATGTGTATATATATATATAAATTCGTAGCAATTAGTTAACATATAATAACAGTTTTTCCCCATCGTTTTGGTTCAACAACAATAAAATATAAATATATTTATAACAGCAATTGAAGTATATAAACATCGTGTGTATCGCCGAGTCTCTCGATCGGTGAACAATATATCATAATATTTGACAAATATATAAGTGACAACGAGTAATGAATCGATCGATTTCTTCCTGTTCGTAACTTTTGGTTTTGTTGATTTTTTTTTGTTTTTTTAAAAAAGCGTTAATCCAGTGTAATTTGTGAAAGATATTGCAAGTTCAACGCAAAAAGAAAGCAATAGTTGTTTTTGTTTTTGTTGGTTTTTTTTTTTTTTTTTAATGAAAAAGAAAACGAGAATTAGTGTTCAAATTATCAATTTCCTGCGAAAGAAATCGCAGCGCGAATGTGATGTGCAGTGATGAAAACTAGTCGATTGTTATAAGATATTATAAAGATTATTAATCATGGCAGTCGCGCGTGTGAGGAGAAAGAAAGAAAAAAAAAATAATAAAAAATGCATCGTGTCGAGAAACATGAACGTTGTAGAAAAGAAAAAAGATAAAAGTGGCTACAACACGTGAGTTGAAAATGAATCGATCGAACGTACAATAGTATATATGTAACAACGCGTTTGTTAGATAAAAGTGTGCAATAACGCGGCTGTTGCGGGACACGGGTGTGCGTGTATATGTGTGTGTTGGCAATGACGAGTAAAAACGTTGTATACAAAATAAAATGACAATCTCACTCTTGAGGTAAAATTGATGTGTATAAATAAAAGTTGGCTCTACGGGCGTACGAGTGAATCGTTGCTTGATGGGCTAATTTAAAGGGTGGGGTGATCGATTGATGTCTCAGGGAGATGAACTAATCGTGTTGTCTCAGTCAGTTTTTCCGTAGAACGACGACGTGCTCATATATGTATCCATGACCTATATATAGCTGTAGGTGTAGAGATACACACGCACACAGATACAAGAGAGAGAGAGAGAGAGAGAGAGAAAGAGAGAGAGGTCGTCTCGAGCATCGCAGCATATTGTGCATCGCAGGGTAGTCATTGCGGATTTATAAGACTGCGCTCGCTCTAGCTTCGGCTCTTATATCTTCATGAAGTTGGGTAGGCCGGCAACCACTGGAAAAGCCGAGATAGAGAGAGATACATCGTGTCGATGATCAGCTGGTACTCGTCTTTTTTTTTTTTTTAAAGTATTTTTTTTTTTGTTTTTGTTTTTATATATACATATATATGTTTTGAAAGCTAGCAGCGAAGCTCGCGGTCATCACACGTTAATCGTATATAATAAATAATAATTAATCGTATAGGACACTAATAACACATGTGTACATCAGCCAGACACTCACAGCCACGTACGGACTCACACGCTCCTTTCGCTCATGTTTTAGTGCACTTAGAGACTCGTACAGCCGCGCGTATATTCATACGTGTATATACGTAATCGTACAATTAATCTGCTTATACAAAAAGGCTTGTATAATAATAATAATAGAGCTTAAAGAAAGATTGCTTGCTTTTCGTTTGCAGTCTGCGCTGTAGAGAGAGAGAGAGAGAGATATAGAGCTAGAGAGATAGAGCTTAGTCGTGATAGTTACCGCTTCCGAAAAATCCCTTCGACTTCTTGGCCTTGGCCTGTTCTTTTTTCGCTTTCTCCGACGTCGTAGCCGTCGACGTTCTTACCGACGCCGACTGGAGGGTCTTGCGGCTGTCCTTGGCCGAGAGCTTGTTTATGGGCTTGAGGGACGGTGGCGGTGTGCTGATGGTCGGCGTGATTTTCGGCCTCTTGCTGCTGCTGCTGCTGCTGCTGCTGGTCTTGTGCTGCAGCTTGGGTTTGCCGGCCACGGGACTGACCTTGGCCACCTTCGTGCTGCGCGTCACCTTCGACGGACAGCACTGGTACGGCTCATACGAGGGAATCGTGGGTTTCGCGCTTTTAGCTCCCATCCCGATGTAGAAACAGCCGTCGCCTGCAGTAAGCAAATATACGAAAGTCAGACACAGCAGATGACCATTATGACAGTTAACGAGTCAAACAGAGGCAGAGTCAGTGAGAGAGAAAGAGATAGATAGGCAAAGTGAGTAAAGAGCTGCGCAATTCCGTCGTTAATACAACTCTCTCTCTCTCTCTCTCTCTCTCTCTCTCTCGCGTATTAACGACGGAACGAGCGGATTATCAGTATATAGAGGATATAGTGGGAAAATCGGTTAGTGTCACGAAAAAAATCTCTTGCAAAGACGTTTCACTTTCGAATCAATAAAAAAAAAAAAAACGCGCGAGAAAAAGAGAGCAGCAAAAAGCTTAAATAACGTGCAATTTGTTTTTTTTTTTTTGTTTGTTTTTTTGTTTTTTCACCGAGACCGCTTCAACGACCAGCAAAGCTTTCGTATTTGCTTCCAGCAAGTCGATGAATCTTTCTTTAGAGCGTGTTAAGCTGTCATGCTTGATTTATTTTAGGTCTTTGCGTTAATTTGGAAGAAAAGATAGTGTTTTTGTAGAAGTGCTATACGCAATTTTGTTCATTTTTTCTTTCTCGAATAATTTTGATCTGTTTTTGTTTTTTTCTGATTTTTATTGAGACAGGTTTTGTTGTTTCCGAAAAATAAAAATAACGATTTCGAGTAATGGGTGTCCGGATTTCGGTATAACTTTGCCGGATTGTATATGATGGACGTGTCATGATTAAATACTGGATGATATCAACCGCGAAGCTAACTACAGGCGACAGGCTGCAACTATATGATATTTACAAATATAATCACATATATAGCCAATGTGAATATAATCCATCGGCTCGCTCGAAGAAAATACGCTTATTAACGATATTTCGTCAGGGCCAACTTTATGTATAACAGTAATGTATAAAATCGAACTGCCTCATCGCAACGACATCGAGTGAGGCGATTATCTCATACAGACATATACATATGAATATTCTTTACATGCAAATTCGACAGTTAGTCAGTTACTAATTTACTTCGGTTAGACAAACTGGCAGCTATATATCTAGTTCTATATCAACATAACAAAGGAACAACGTGATAATCGTGATTACGTATAAATTTTAATCAGACAAAATCGGTCGAGGGAAAGAAAACAAATTTATCTGTGCTGAAATTAACGCCCGTCGTCGTGGTCCTAATACTGAGATCATCCCCGACGAACTAACGCTAATGCACATCGTTCAAACGCTTTTTTCTTATGTAAAAAAGTAAAATAGGTTTGCACGCATTCCGCCTGGCAAGCCTAAATTTTTCTCGATTTCTCGATATGTTACATTTTATTATATATGCATGACATACATATAAAGATTTGTCTCTAGTTCTCAATTTGCTGAACAACCGAACCATCCATGTTCAGCGGTATAGCTTTCGCTGTTTTGTTTTAGTATAATACAAATTCAGATATGTGTAGGAATAAAAAATTTTCGCGATTTACTCCAAACAACTCAAACGTCTATCACACTTCGGTCTCACGTGATCCTTATCTTGCCTGTCGAAAGCGTTCGCCCGCTTTACCTTTGCCTACGAAATGTTTTATGGCTCTACTACTAGATGAATCATCGTCGTCATCATCATCGTCGTCCTCATCATCATCTTCATCATCGTCATCATCTTCATCATCGTCCTCATCGTCGTCATCATCATCCTTACATTCTTTTGTATCATTCTCGTCATCATCCTCATCGTCGTCGTCGTCGTTTTCTTCACTATCCTCTTCATCTTCCTCATCATCATCTTCCTCATCATCATCATCCTCATCATCCTCGTCATCCTCATCGTCTTCATCATCTTCATCCTCATCATCTTCGTCATCATCATCTTCATCATCATCGTCATCATCGTCATCATCGTTATCGTCATCGTCGTCATCGTCATCGTCATCGTCATCGTCCTTACTTTTTCTTTTACTTTTTTTATCTTCGACAGAGTCATCTTGAATCCTCTTCTTAATAATACGCTTATCAAAAGGTTTTTTACTTTTTGGAACTGTACGTTTAATTTTTGGAATTGTACGGGATTTACGAGTACGAGTACGATCATCATCGTCATCATCATCATTATCATCATCATCATCATCATCATCATCATCATCATCATTATCATTACCTGCGTATGAACAGCACGAACGTTCAGGTCAGATTAAACGCAGAGTAAAATACTTAGATGCCTAGATTCGTTTTTGCTCTAATTCATTAAATCGTGTGATACATACATTTTAATACGCCCCTATGTATGGTTGTTTGGTGTATTTTAAAAAATTGATTTTTCTAAGTAAAGAATCGTTCTGCGCTGTTTTTAAAAGTACGATTTCAGGTATCGCTTAATCGGGGTGGTAAAATCGTTCGTTTTCTCAACTTATTCGGACAATCGATCAAAATAATTAAATTCAGTAAAAGAAGAAAGTCAGAACAGAAAATAGATGCGGGAGAAAAAAAGTGAAAGTAAAAAAGGAAAAGAAAAAGAATCAACAAAAAACAATAAAAGACGTAAGGATCAGGCACTTCCGAAGATTCAAAAAGTTAAGCTTTGGTTAACTTAAGCAAAGCTGCATCACTTTAAGAAAGTACAAAATATAAATTTGATTTTTGAAAAAAAATTTGTGAGATCAAGAGGCGCTAGCTCGCTTTTATTAGCGACGCGATTCATAATAAATCGTAAAGACAATAATAATGCATAATAACGATAATACAAGTAGAAAAAATAAATGCTCAGTAGCAAAAGAATTGAGAGAAACTGACCGCAGTGACTGCGCGAAAATGCGGTTTCTCCTGGTAAGCAGCTTTTCTTGCGCAACAAAGCATTTGTGCTAAAACCTTTGATAATAAAATAACGCTTAATATGTATGGTATTAGAGTAAATAAAAAAAATAAAAAAAAAGTTTTTTTTTTTAGTGCGCAAAAGTTGTGGTAATCCGCGATCACGGTGTGCGCGATGGTGGCAACGTGATCGGCGTTATCACGATTGCTCGTGTTTCGTAATTATAATCCGGTGGTATCGCCACGATCGAGATTAGAGTCACAACGAACAGTACACCAGTGATAATAATCATCATTCTACAAATCTCCTTACTTTTTTGTTCGATTAGCCATTCCAGAACTTCGTCTTCCTTCTTAAGATTACCTACAAAAGTTACACACAGCAAAATCAGGATGAAGCTTATCGGTTTGCATTTCAATTCGCTTCCTTCTTTTTTTTTTACCCAAAATCCCATCGCTTAAGATACTTAAGTAAATGCATATATACCCATGCTGATATTACTGTATAACATCTCCTGAGCATCTCGAATACACATTCGACTATTGGAGATAATAAGCTCACGAGAGTGCTTGTAAGGTATAAATTCAAATTTGTTCGTGTGGACGTTATACTACTTCAGACTTTATACTCTGAACAATGGCAATAAAAAAATTTGAGTCGGCATCGATTTGATGCTATATCGCGAGGGACGTGCGCTGGTATTAACGGAGTATAAAATGTTTCACGAGTACAAGTAAATTCGAGACTTACCGTCGTACATGATGGGCACACCGGTTTCATAGTAAACGAGCGCTGGGAAGGAGAAGATTCCGATCTCAGCAGCGAGTTTCGCATCCTTTGACTTGACAAACTGGATGCCATGTTTGTCGGTGTCGTCGTCGATGGTTTCAAGCTCTTCCAGGATCTCCTTGCATGATTCGCAGTCATCGTCGTCTGAAAGCAGGAGATGATCGATCGGTAAAGTTGAAGTGACGCGTTAGGCGTTCGGAATAGTAATCGTCCTTACAGAAGAATACAGCTAGATGTTCGACATCGTTGATGAGGACCTGCAGAGTCTTTCTGTCGACGCTTTCGATGACGTCCGGTGTCGATGTGCGCAGGTCAAGAACCCAGTCGAGAATCTGCTCTTCGTGCATCATGTCGCCCGTGTAAACTTGGCGGAACTTGTGTCGGTAGAAGGCCAAAGCTGGCAGACTTGGCAGATCGTATTCCTTTTCGATTCCCTCGTCCGAGATTTTCACGAAGTCGATGTCTTTCTCTTCGCACTCCTCGTCGATGTTCTCCAGCTCTTGGAGAATCTTCTGACTCTTCTTGTCTCCTTCTTTGTCTTGGAATGTTGTAATGGTGAAACGTTAACCAGGCCAGCGAAGCTATTTACCGTAACAACTGTATGCTTATGCTTATACTTACAGAAGAAGACGACGACGTAGTCGTTCTCATCGAGAATGTTCTCCAACATCCTGGCGTTGACCTCCTCGATTTTGCCGGGGATCTCGAGGGTGTTCTCATCGGTGAGCCAGGAGAGCACTTCGTCTTCGTCTTCGATATCGCCCTTGTAAATGAGCGGCTCTTTGTTACGGAAGAAAGCCAAAGTTGGCAGGTTTTTGATTCCGTGTTTCTTGGCTAGGCCAGTGTCTTCGGTCGTAACGAAGACAATGCCGGTCTCATCAAGTTCATCGTCGATGTTTTCCAACTCCTTGAGCACCGTCTCGCACTCGTCGCCGTCTTCGCAGTTTCCGCCTAGAATAATACGAGATATTACGATTTCGCAAGGTGTTTCGAATAAATCGCGGACTTACTGAAGTAGACAACGACGTATTCGTGCTCGTCGATGAGGTCCTTGAGAATTTCATCGGTCACTTCCTCGATGGTAGCGGTGTTCTTCTGCTCGATGAGCCACTTGAGAACCTCGTCCTCGTTGAGAAGATCGCCTTCGTAGAGCGCTGGGATCTTGTCCTCGAAGTAGACCAGAGTCGGCAGATGATCGATTCCGTACTCCTTGGCTTCGGCCTCGTTGTCTATGCGGATGATGACGATACCCTCTTTTTCCAGCTCGTCGTCGATGTTCTCCAGTTCATTCAGAATTCGAATGTCCTGCTTGTCGTCTTTGTCGTCTGGGACAACGGAAAGATTTCGATCAATTTTTTATTTATTTTTTCGCTTCGACCTCGGTATACTCACAGAACAGAACTGCGAGATACGGGGTGGTCTCGATGAGTTTTTCCATCATCTCGTCGGTGACCTCGGGAATCTCACTGTGTTTCTTCTGGTGCAGGAGCCAGCCCAGCAGTTGATCTTCGTTCATCAGGTCCCCTGAAACGGCGGTGAATGGTGTTTATTATACGATTCGACGGCAAAGATAAAACGTCTCTTAATAATGCCTACCATCGTAAATATGGGGTATCTTCCTCTCGAACAACACCAGAGTCGGCAGTTGGTCGATGCCGTATTCCTTAGCCTCCTCGGCGTCGTCGATCTTGACGAAGGCGATGTTGTGCTCGTCACAGTCATCATCGATGTTTTCGAGTTCTGCCAGAATTTTGGCGCTCTTCTTTTGGTCTTTGTCATCTGAAAATAGAACGGGTAACGTGAAGTTATTTTCTCTCTCTCGCACTCGAATAAGTCTTAGCTCAATGGATGATAGATATGGTACCGACAGAATAAGACAGCGACGTGCGGCATCTTGTCGATGACCATGTCCAGCATCTCGTCGGTGATGTCCTCGATGTGGTCGCTCTTCTGCTGGCTGTCCAGCCACTTGAGCACTTTCTCCTCGTCCTCGAGATTTCCCTCGAACAGCGTTGGTATACCCTTCTCGAAGTACAGCAGGCTCGGTATTTTTTCGATTCCGTACTCCTTGGCCTCCTCGGCGTTGTCGATTTTCACGAAAACCACTCCCAACTGATCGCACTCGTCGTCGATGTTCTCAAGCTCGTTGAGCACCCGCTGAGATTTTCGGTCATTGTTGTCATCTGGAAAACGAAGGTGTGAGACACTCGAAGCTCGTGTTCAGACGTCGAACGTATAATATAATACAATATAAGCAACTTACAGAACAGAACAGCGAGGGTTTTTCCCTCCTTCACAAGACGATCCAGCATCTCGTCGGTGACGTCCTCGATCTCGTCCTTCTCCAGTTGCGACAGCAGCCACTCCAGAATTTCGTCCTCGTTCTGAAGATCGCCGTCGTAGACGTTCGGCAGTTGTTTCTCGAAGTAGACGATTGCCGGGATGGAGTCGATGCCGAACTCCTTGGCTGCCTTAACGTCGTCGATCTTGACGAATTGGATCCCGTGCTTGTCGCAGTCGTCGTCGATCTTCTCCAGTTCCGTGAGCACCTGCATCGAATCCTCATCTCCGTGATCGTCTAGATTGCAAAGAGAAGAAAGTCGTCAGAGAATAGCTGGAATCGCGATGATGACGATGATGATGACGATGATCAGATGGAACGAGAAGGGTGGATTGGATGATAGTAGAAAGAGGAGATAGAGAGCGATTACGATGTCGGCATGAGATAGGTGATAAAAAACCTTGAATACGAACAGAAGAGAACAACCAGATTGTCAATGTTGCCGATAAGGGTGGTGAGCGTCTTGGCCGTGACGTCCTCGATCACGTCCTCCTCGTCGCCTGTGCTCTTGTTCGCTATCAGCCACTCGAGTACGTCCTCTTCTCTGCTCAATTCCTCTGTGCAGCGAAAGAAGGTGTCGATTATTGAGAATTGAGATCTATATCTATCAAAGCCTACAACTGTGCATAAGCGTATAAACTCACGCTCGTAGACAATCGGGATCTGATGTCTGTAGTAGACCAGAACGGGAAGCGGTCCGAGATTGTACTCCTCGGCGAGTCGTTCGTCTGCGATCTTGACGAATCCGATGCCCAGCTGATCGGCCTCGTCGTCGATGTTCTCCAGCTCCTGGAGGGCTCTCGCGCACTTTTTGCAATCTGGCTTGTCTATCCCATTGTAAACAAGAAATCAACGCGTTACTCTCTCATCCGCTATACTCGTCAGCCGCGGCTTCTCGTATACGATATAGGTATATAGATCACAATATATTATGCTACTACTAGTTCGAAAGAAACAAAGTCATTAATTCATAATGGTACTAGAAAAGTCAAAACAGTCCATCTACAGCAAACAGCTGTGGTATATTCCTAAATAATACGGTGTACGGAAAAAATCTCGTTGTTCAGCGTCGGTGTTAGGATGAGCGGTGGATCGTTAACGACTACGGTGCTATTAATACTGTTATTCATTATCGTTAGACATATACATATATATATTACGTACTGCGTGTTATTGCGCTGTTAATACGCGTGACTATAGTCACGGCTGCGAAGCTGTGCTTGCAGTCCCTTGCTCTCGGTTTGTATAACGATAAATGAGGAGACAAAGAGCAAGGGATGAAATACGAGAGATAGTGCGTGTGTGTTTGTGTGTGTAACGCTTCTACCAAACGTTAACAATGTCATATGCTATATACTTACTAAAGTCGGCGCCAGCGCATCTCTCCGCTCCCGGACCTAATCACCCGCATTGGCGCACACAAAAAAACAGTTCACATGTGTGTATTATTTACAAGTCATTCCTGTCGGTTATCGTGATAATATTTACAAGAGAGTATGTACAGATATAGATAATTCAAGTTTAGAAACTTTGCCCCCCGGCTGTTCTTTATCTTTTGAAAATTGCGAGAGGGGTAAAGGATCGACTTTGGTAATATCGCTGGAACGTCGTCATGCAACACTGAGCTTTGTATACGGAGACATATAGATAATCGATTATATTAAGTGAGAGATAAGTGTTGAAGCGTTGTTTTTAAGAGAGTAAAGGTATACAACATATAAATAAATATATATATATATATACAGTGTGTGAGAATAGAGTTAAGATTAGAGGGTGTGAGTGAGTGTGTCCGCATATGTACAGAGTATAATGGATACAGGAGCTTGAAGGAGATACAAGAGTGCAAAACTTACAGAAGAGAACGGCAACAAAGTCGGCGTCTTCGACGATCTTGCCGAGGATCTTGGCGTTGACCTCCTCGATCCTGTCGGGCAAGTCCATAGCCTCGAGACTCGTGAGGAACTCGAGGACGTTTTCTTCGTCCATCAGGTCACCTGATGGACAAGACAGCCTCGTTAACGGATTTTTCTCAAGATATAAAGCTCGTCCTCGACTGTACACTCACCCTCGTAGATGATCGGCTCCTTCTCGCGGAAATAGGTGAGAGCGGGAAAGGTCTTGATGCCATACTGCTTGGCCAGACGTTTGTCGTTGATCTTGACAAAGTCCACGCCGAAGGTGTCCGTGTCATCGTCGATCTTTTCGAGCTCGGCGAGCACCTTGTCGCACGTGGTGCAGCTCCTCGCATCTGTCGGTAAAAAAGACTGAAGGTACACTACTCGACTCGTGGCCACGTGCTCGTCGGTAAAGCTTGCGTCTTACGTAACGAGAAAGCGAGAGAGAAAGAGAACGCACCCTCGCAAATACCCTATAGAGAGCGCCTATTGTCGTCGCGGTAGTTCTCTCTCTCTCTCTCTCTCTCTCTCTCTCTCTCTTTCGCTTTTCATTCCGGGCGCGCGTATACGAAAATATACCGCGGTATTTTTATTTCCGAATCGAACTCGCGGCTGACCTTTTCCATGCGCGCGCGCGCGCGCTCGCGATCGTCATGGTCAATTTTATAAATATAATCGCCTCTCAATATTTATAGATATTACCGGGGAAGCGCGATATCGGCTGCTTCCTTGGTCCGAGAGCTGAGCGGGAGGAATATTTTCTCTCTCTCTCTCTCTCTCTTGATACATATATGCCTGATGCAGAGAGATAGAGAAGTCTCAATAAGACATTGTTAGAAAGACGTACACTTGTATTACTCGAGAGCGAGCTGTAGCAGGACCGCTTATAACCAATGCGTCATTGAAATTCTTGGCAGTGCGCGCGCGCGCGCGCGCCATCCGCGCCGAACTGCTCTCTCTCTCTCTCTCTCTCTCTCTCTCTCTGGGTCTATACCGGAGTCGCAGAGCCGCTGCATCGTAACGATCTATCAATTAAAATATTATTCTCTCGAGCTCGAGCGAGTGTCAATAATTCTGTCGAAAACGTCAGCCGCTCGGCTATTCGTATCGAGAGCGCATTATTTCTCATTTAAAAATACTCCTCGCGAGCATCGCCTGGCCAAAAATTGTTCGCAGCCGAGAGAGAGAGAGAGAGAGAAAGAGAGAAAAAACGCGCGTTTCTATTGAGAAATCGGCTGGGGAAAGAGTAGCTAGCCGCCCACGCGCGTTGGCCCAAATCTGCCAGTAGCGCAGCAGCTGCTAAAGGCCGAACAATGCGAGCTCGAAAGAGAGTCGTCCGCTCCGTTAAACGTTGGAAAAAAAAAAAAAAAAATTGCCAGAGTCTCGCTCGCTCGCGCGTACAGGAGGCTGGAAATAGCTATGTCTGACGGAAGAGAGCTTGCGGAGAGAGAGAGAGGCCGCCGCGCGCGTAATACCGTTTCGGGATCGAGGCCGATAATTTCCCGGAGAAGAAGAAGAAGAAGAAGAAGAAGAAGAAGAAGAAGTGGAGGAGCAGCGTATTCTTCGTTGCGCGGGTGCCGCGGTTGGGACACGTTGGATCTATTGGCATAGCGGAGCAAAGCTCGGCCACGGTCATTGATAGTCCCTTAAAAGCTCCCTCTATCTCGTCTACTATCATTAGAACCGAGCTGCGCTGCTAGAGCGCATTGTGGCTTTCGATCGGCGGTAAATCGTCGCGTTGCGTCAGCATAAATCAAGCGGCGATTCATCACTCACCAGCCTCGTCCTTGTCATCGTCAACAACAACACACACACACACATACACACAGAGAGACACGGGGGCAGTAGGAAAACAAAATCCGATCGGTCGCAGTGCGTAATGTCGCAGTGAGAGAGAAATTTCGAACGGCTCCACTATTTTTAGGGCGGTTGCGGCGCGCACACACGGCGTCGTCGTCGTCGTCGTCGTCGAGTCGGTGGCGCCCGTCGATGTATTACAGAAACGATTTCGGCAGAGCGAAAAAGCACAAGAAGGAGTATAGTAAATGCAGCGGTGCAACCCGAGAAGCGGCTCCCCCTAATAGGAGCTGCCTCTCTCACTCTTGCACGGAGCTAATGTTCTCGGATTACCTCGGCAGCTTTTTCGGCGCTACGCAACAGCGACCAAAGAGAGAGAGAGAGAGAGAGAGAGAGAAAGAGAGCGAGCGAGAATAGACCGGACGGCATATAGTGAGAGAGAGAGAGGGAGCTTACACCAGTAGACGGCGACAAAGTCCTTCTCCTTGAGTAGCCTCTCGAGCTGCTTGCTCGTCACCTCCTCTATGACCGGGTCCTCTTTGGCCTTGCCATGAGCACCGCCACCGCCGCCTTGTTCCTTGCCGTGATACTGCTGGGAGGGCTGATCCTTGGACGGCGCGCGGAGAGCCGCCGACGCTGGCGAGGCACCGAACCACGTCAAAAGCAGGAGCAGCAGCAACAGGAGGAAGCAGCACCGCCTGTGTAGATGCTGGTGCTGCTGCCCCCTCGAAGCGTCGTTCGTCGTCGACATCGCCGCACTGACTGCTCTCGAAAGCTCTCTAGCTCGGCTCCAAGCCGCCGCAAGCTCGAGCGCGCAGCGCCGAAAGCTATTTTTGCATTTCCTCTGCTCTCTCTCTCTCTCTCTCTCTCTCTCTCTGATCTCTGTGTGCGCGCATCGCGTGTACCAGAGCTCGCCTTTAACACCTGCACGCGCATTGTGCGAGAGAGTCAATCGAAGCCCTCACCTGCTCAGCTCAAATGTCGTAGCTTATATACCTATCGCTTCCATTTCAAATTTACAGACACTTGTTCACCGATGGACCGATTACCGCAAGGCCAGCTCGTTGTTTACAAGTACCGAAGATATATAAAGTACTTTTATACCGAGTCACGAGGGGGCGCGAGCGAACGTATAATACGTTGGTTTAACGTCCTTCCCCATCGGGGATCGAATCGTTTCGAATCGTTACGCAACTTGGTCCTTATCGGCTTCCAAGTCTTGGTTTTTTTCGCTATACTCTCGCGTGCTCCCCCTCGCTGTCTCGGTGTCTCTTATTCCATACACGGCTATATGCCGCCGCAGTGCTTCGCAGCGAACCAGTTCAGTTGACCGTGGGACAGCATGTCGTGCACGCAATCCTCTGCCGAGCTCAATGTCGTCGTCGTCGGGGCTGGACTGGTATACGCGTAACGTTTCATCATTACTTACCTCTTTTTACGTATTCCTTTTCGATATTTCAGGTCGGCGCCCTCGTCGCGAGCTTCCTCGCCAAACGCGGCCATCTGGTCCGGCTGTACGAGTACCGATCAGGTAACGCGATTGATCAGCCCCGCGCTTATGATCGAACTAACGATCGTATAACGCCTGATCGTATCCGCAGATGTCCGGGTGGAGTGTTCGAGAGGTGTGAGCATCGACCTGGCGCTGTCGCATCGGGGCAGGGAAGCTCTTAGGGCGGTGGGATTGGAAGACGAGGTTGTCAACCATCACGGCACGGCTATGAAGGGACGGATGCTGCACTTGAGGGACGGCTCGCTCAAGGAGGTCCTCTACGACAGCGTCAACGGCAACGTGAGTATTTATAATTTATACGATATCGAAAGATAATACATCGACCTTCTCGTTCGCAGTGCATCTACTCGGTCAACCGAACTCATCTGAACAAGCTCCTGCTGAGCGGTGAGGATTTATTTTTTCATCGTCATCAACAATCGATCGCTATGTAGACTCGATAATAATTCTTCTCTCGCGGCGGTACTGGCACTCGTCGCAGTCCTCGCCTGTCGCAATGCAATTTCATCTCGTCTGTACAGCCTTACGATTCGATCTTGCACGGGGTGTAACGTTTCCGCGCCTCGTAAAGATATGTAGGCGCAGGATGGAGAAGCCGCAGAAGTACACAGAGTATCGCGTTTCCCTCCCGTCTAAGCCCATATAGACGCTCGCGCTTGTTCGCTCGAAGAAATAAACGAGACCCGATGCGGACAATTCGATTCGATGAATTATTATTATGAGTTACTGCTCGAATCGCGATTCGGCTGCGATGGAAATTTTCGACATTTTTATCAGTGAATAAGCACGTAGGGAAATTAATCGCCGGAGATACGAGGTGTATGGCTGTAACGATGCATACTCGCAGTAGATCTTGAGCAACGCGAGATAATATTCTAAATCGAAATTTATCACGGTCTGACGATAGCCCAGGTTCGAAATTAGATATACAAGCGATATATTTTTCGAATACGTGTAAAACCACAGCCGCCGAAAAGCATCCGAACGTGAGCTTGTTTTTCAAGCACAAACTCATCGACGCCGATCTCGATAAAGGGACGCTGAAATTCGTTCGGTAAGTCACAGCTCTGCATACGTATAGCAGTAATTTGCGCTAACTCGAAAAATTATCGAATCGACTTTCAAGAACCGAGAGTCGAGAAATCGTCAACACCGAAGCGGACCTGATAATCGGAGCCGACGGCGCTTATTCTCTCATCAGAAGAACGATGTCGAAGAGACCTCGCTTCGATTTCAACCAGAAGTACATCGATCACGGCTACGTCGAGCTCTCCTATCCGCGTGGAAAGGACGAGAAGGTGAATGTTTATATAATATCTCGGCGATGTAAATTTTTGAATTAAAAACGAATCGAAAGATAAATAATCGATCAACTCGAAGTACATCATGAGCGGAAACCACCTTCACATCTGGCCCCGGGGCGAGTTCATGATGATAGCTCTGCCTAACGACGACCTCACCTTCACCGGCAACATCTTCGCGCCGTTCAAGACCCTCGAGAGCCTCAACACGCCCGAGCGTCTTCTCAAGTTTTATCGGGAGCAGTTCCCCGACGCGCTGCAGCTGATCGGCGAGGAAAAACTGATCCGCGATTTTTTCCAGACGTCAGCCAAGACCCTCGTATCCATCAAGGTATATCCTCGTCGAAAACGTTCGAATGGAAAACCAAGACGATCGAAAATTTCGATTTAATTGCAGTGCAAGCCTTACCACGTGGGCAACAAGACGCTGATAATCGGCGACGCCGCTCACGCTATGGTACCGTTTTACGCTCAAGGAATGAACGCGGTAACGATCAAGCGTCGCATAAAACTTGAGCTGTAAATCAGTCACAGTCGCGTCTTTCTTTTTTACTCAGGGCTTCGAAGACGTTCTCTTACTGGACCATCTGATGGAGCTTCATCACGGCGATCTGGACAAAGTGCTACCAGGCTTCTCCGATGCTCGCTGCGACGACGCTCACGCCATCGTCGATCTGGCCATGTACAATTACCTCGAGGTAACATGTGGTCTTTAACACCCTACTATAAAAAAAAAAAAAAAAAATTAAAACTAACGATCGAATCAGATGCGCGACCTCGTCGCTAAAAAGTCCTTCCTCGCTCGCAAATATCTGGACGACGCTCTAAACTGGCTCTTCCCGAACGATTGGATTCCTCTGTACAGCACCGTCACTTTCTCGAGAATGCGTTACTGCGATTGCATATCTAACAAAGCTTGGCAAGATAAGGTATTCAATTTTTTTTTTTTTACTCGTAATACTCGTTAATTACGTACACGATTAATCATAGAAAATCGTTTTTTAGGTAATCAAGCGAGCTGTTTTTTGCGTAGGAATAGCGATACTGGCTGTCGTAACGGCCGCGATGATCAGCAGCGTACAGATTTAGCTCGTCTTTGCTGACTTCTTATTATATATCAGACTATTTTTTTTTTCCAACGTTTCGAGCGACATTCCATGATGTATTTTTTTTTTTTTTTACTACAAAATAACAGAGAGGCCTCTTACATTGTATTCAATATATTCCAAGTATAAAACAACGTGCTCTTATGGTACAGTGCAAATATACTATGCAATAGATGCTTCGATGATACAGCACGAGACTCGAGAGTATTTATCAATCTTGTAAGAGCTAACAATCGTCCAAAATCAGCTTTACGCTTTCGTGGTTCTCCAAGTATTTGCTCTTGTGCGTCTCGAAGAGCTCGATAAGCTTTTCCGTGAATTGTGCGTGATAGAGATCGACCTCCTCCCTGCTGGGCTCCTCTATTTTCGGCACATCCAACGGAGCGCCGACTGTAAAGCAAGGGAAGATTTATAGCGCGAAAAAAGTTGTAAATTCGCTCCGATGGGGCGATTTTATTTCGAGCCGCGACTTACCGACAACGTGGACAGGTTTCCGGTTTGGAACAAGGCCAAACGAGTATTGAAAGAGACCCCGGCCGATCGGTACCACTGGAGCTATTCCCGTGAGCTTTTTCACGAATTCCTGGACTGCCCGCAAGAAGGAGCCTTCGGGACTGTTGAGCTGGTCGTAGAGATCGGTCTCGCCGAACGAGAAGACCGGTACCAGGGGTGCTCTAAAAATCGACGATTAGTAACGAGGATGATCGGTATATCGCGACGTTATAACGTACCCGTTCTTCAAGGCGCGTTTGACGAAGCCCTTCCTCCGCTTGAGGAGAATGTTGTAGGTCTGGGGCTTGCACTTGAAAGCCTCGGCGGCTCCTCCGACGATCAGGATGCAAGCTCTTCCGGTCACCGGTGCCTCGGTTGGGCCGTCCCTCTCCGTCGGCTTGTGCGACAGGAGGTAGTCGATGCTGTCCTTGTCGCAGCTGCAGATGCCTGTGTGGAATCGAACGCAGTTTACAGGGCTGAATTTAAGCGGATTATGATAAAAATATGCACCGACCGTAATTGAGCACGTATTCCCGGAAAAGCGGCGTCTGAAAGTGCGCGTCGAGCGTGAGAAGCCTGAAATCCAGTCCCGGGAAAAGCTTGGCGCAGTCAAGGCCGTTGGTTGTGAAAGCGCCACTGACGCCGGTGGACAAGATGCCGTGTGGAAAGGAGCAGAACAGGTAGTTCCGAGTCGGATCGAGATCGACCGTCTTGACGATCTTGATGGGGAAGTAGGCGCAGAAATAGCGCCACCAAGCCAGGTTCCGGAATAACAGATAGATCCGCTTGCTAAAGTCAAAGAACAGCGCGATAACGCGAGATTATAGTGTATACAACACTCGCGTATATATACCTTCTACCGCCTTTTCGGCTGGTCTCGCGATCGTAGTAGGCGAACAGCAAGTAAGCGATCACGAGCAACCTGAGCCATTGAGATCCGAAGAGGAGTACGGCGAAGGTGATGAACCAGCAGGCGAGACCACCGAAAGCCGTGATTACGAACCAGACAGCCGCAGCTAGGGTCTGCAGCCTACGCTCCCAGGGCACCAGCAGAGGCGCGAACTCCAAGCCGAACAGTCTCATCTCGATTGCGTAACTCACACACGCGCCGCCTGTGTATATCGCTCGTCTATATGGCAGACAACTACTCGCGCTCGAGTCTCTCCGTCTTTCACGTGCACTAACACAGCCTTGAAGGAAAAAACTCGTCGGTTTACGACGTCGCTCGGTGACGCATCTATTTCTCGGTCAGCTGCTCGCTGACATTTTCAAAACTGCTGTCCCGTCGACTGTGGTGATTTCTCGGGGGGAAGAGTCCGATTATCTTGGCTCGCTCTGAACTTTCAATTATTGCGCGTGTTATTCTCTTTCACATATATACTTATCTTATCTCTCCAGAACTGCCTGCGGATGCCGCTTACCTTTAGCCTCTGGTTATTCGTGCTCTACTTTGTGCGTCTGTGTGTGTGTGTGTGTGTGTGTGTATAGGAATGCGCGAGTGGCTTATTCCATAGAAACGCACATCGGAAGTTCGGGTCTTTTCGTGAGGCAACAACAACAAGAACGACGACGACGTAAAACGAATGAATTGGTCAATTTATTCATAATGTGATCGATTGCTAAAAATTCTTAACAATGTCGAGTGGCCTCGATTGATAATAATAATGTGGCGAAGCTCTTAAATTTATTGCTTATCTTATCGTAAGGGATATACTCTCTCTCTCTCTCTCTCTCTTGCACTTTCACGATGGGAATATATACGTGCTTCCCTGCGGCTTCGTCAATCGGCAGAAATACGCGTTTTACACGCCTGTTTCAAACTCGCAACTGCCGTATAATATAATATTCGCACGCATGGTATTTGACCGATTGCCGAAGCCGAAATCACGAAGAAGGCTGAATCGCACGCACGCGTCACTCGCACACATCGCACGCTTTAATTCTATGTGTGTGTATGTGTATATATAATTATACGTCGCCGGCAAATGAAGCGTGTCCCTGCGCAAAGATAACAATGATTGCTACTCTGTTTCGGTGCCCTCTATGTGTACAATATATTATAATCGCAATAACGCTCGATTCGACGCAGATTGATTTTTCTTATTTTTTTTTTTTTTTTTTTTTTTTTGTTGTTTTATTTTTGTTTAGCTAAAGAACGCCTAGTCTCTGAAAACACGCACACACAGATTTACGTTTTTTTTTTTATTTTTTAAAGAGGACACTCTTCACTACCGCTACGAGTTCGAGGCTACAGGTCGTAGTTTGTTCTCCAATTTGACTGAAGCCTCAAAAAATCCGAATTCGTGAGATCACCCGTTACAACTTGTCAGTCGCGCAAAATATACAAGAAAAAAGAACGGCGACTACGCGCATCGTCGCAGAAATTAAAGTACTTTTATTCTTCGTGCTCTATATGTACAAAACGCGCTTGCGTCAACTTATATATCGAAGAGAATGCGATTATATGTAAAAAAAATTTTTAAAACAAATCATTGATCGTCGTGCTACAATATATCTCGTACGAGTGCATCGAGTAAACATAACGTTTTTTTTTTTTTGTTTTTTTTTTTTGAGACTTCAGCAGTATCAGTTTTCTTATGTATACGTTTCGCATATACTGAAAATACATCTCAATTTAATGTCATCTAATATTAGCAAAGTCTCACATAGTAAAATATCCTTCCTGTTTACACCGTCTACTATACGATCTTGAATATAGATAATCTCGATACAATGATAACAATTAATATTTTTTCTTTCATTTTCTGTAATAAGAAAATAAAGTTACAAGCAGATCGGAACTAGAAAACGCCGATTTTATATATCAGTGGATTTGTGGTACATTTTTGTAGGCTTTCGCTTATATATTTATAGGTGTAAGTATCCCGAAACATTAGACGTTTCACCATCTTGATTTTTTCCTTCCCTGCATTGTTCTTATTTTTTCATTATTATTAATATAGCTTTGTTAGATATTTGCTTTTTTTTGCATAATATTCATAATTAAGCCCTTTTCTTCTATGCTAGCTAAATCCTATTTTTGCAGAGCAAACTTTACGTATAGATTTGTCTTCTTTTTAATGTTTATAGACATTTTTCTCTTTTTATCTGTGTATATATGCCCTTATGCCTTGATATAATTAGTTTCGACTCGATAACAATAAACTCTCTCTCTCTCTCTCTATTTTATTTACACAGGAGACGAGCTTTGGCGTCTTATAATAATACAGTGCGTACAGTTAATTATCCTTTTTTGTAACGTGTATGATGCGGGGATCTTCATAAAGTAGCTCGTTATAACGCATTATTTAACGACGTACATTTCAACCAGAGATAATTAATTATCCAATTGTTTCTAATCACAGAAATGTCTTTACAGTTATTTTATTCAAGATTTTTTTTTAAACAATTTTTGGCATTTATGATTATTTTTATTTAATAACATTAACAATTGTGTTTTTTAATTATTTCAGTGCAGTATTGAACGAGTTAAAAAGTGAAAAATTGAGTTTCAATCGAAAAGATCCGTTGAAGAATTCATCTCTTCATTTGTTTTCTTTTAACATTATTCGTTTCATATAATATATTTCTTTAAGTAGTATTGATTGGCTGATATGGTTGTATACGCTTTTTACGGCCTTTGCGAGCTTAGTTAATATATTTTATATCAAGTTTCCGATTCAGATGATTTTCCGTCACTCGTGTACACGATTTTGAAAATTAGTACAGTCACTTCGTAAGCTATTGCTAAGTAAAAATGTAATTGATACTTGTTACAGCTTAACTACTTATAAGGTTCTCCAAGTTTTTTTTTCCTCAAGGTGCAATCACATAACTCGCTGTGACGTTTAATCTTTAACTATCGCATACCTCTAGCATCCTTTATATTCAAAAATATTAGAGCAATCTTTAACATACGGATTTTTCCTTATCTTTTTGTATTCGCTTACTGTAGAGATTTACATAGTTTTCAAAAGTTAATGTTAAATATATATATATATATATATATATATATATATATATATATATATATA
>QLSS01000025.1:1164538-1184273 GCA_024372645.1 Trichomalopsis sarcophagae | reverse complement strand
CTCTCTCTCTCTCTCTCTCTCTCTCTCTCTCTCTCTCTCTCTCTCTCACTCGCGCGATGCCAATCAAATCAAGAGCTATAGCTCTGCATTTCTCTCCCTCGCGCTTCCATCTCTCTGGGCTTCTTTCCAACTTTCCGATATAATGATCCGTGAAATTCGCGCCCGATCGATGAGTACCTGTTCTCTGTCTCTTTTAGTGTTTACCGTGAAGATACTCCTTACGAGACATCGCTTGCGCGGACGTCATGGGCTATAGATAGGAAAAACTGAATAATGCATGAGTCGAGTATAGCCCTCTCTCTCTCTCTTTCCTCTCTCCGTGCGCGCACGGAGCCAATAACCCCCCTTCTAATCAACTCCGCATCATCGCAGGGCTAATCACACATCGCAAATCACGCGCGTTACGAGAGACCACCTGCTGATTCTATTCACCCCCTTGCGTACGTCCAGCTCATGCGAGAGTCGCTCGCTCGGAGATTTTCCAGGATCCGCGAGACTGAACACATACGCGTACAGAGAGCTCCGAACAGCTGACCCTGAGGCATTGCTGCAATCCGCGCGAGAAGCTCTCTATACGTGTATATAGCTACGCATGCGTAGAGAGCGGAGAGCATAAGTTGCACACTCGAAATTTCATTTATTTTCCCGAGGAAGATAAGTGCGCGCGCTCGCGTATGTATATAGGTATACGGTGTATACGTGTACTATCCGCTATACGTTTCCCCGCGTGTCGATTTGTCAAACGCGCAGTTTTAACGACACAAAGGAGATAATGCGGCACTGAGAGACAGAGAGAGAGAGAGAGACGACCTGATAAGATTATAAGCTATCTCTCGTGTCTCGAGTCGCAGGGAAAATCGCGTTCGATCGCTGCGAGAAAGAGAGAGAGAGAGATTGCACTGACACTGACTGTACACACACATCCACACACGGGCACGACACACTTCTCTGCAGACATCCATCAGTGAGAGAAATATTCGATGTTGTTTTTTAGCCGCTTGAGTTTTAGCTAAATGTATTGATCTACCTCGCATACGTGCTGCTGATATCGGGCTCACCTCGGGCTGTTGCAATAGCTTCGAGAGTGAGAGAGAAAGAGAGAGAGAGAGAGAGAGAGAGAGAGTGATGCGTGTGTAACGGAGAGAGAGCGCGCGCGCCTTTGTTGCTAAAACGCCACTATATCAGCCCAGCTTCGCAGGAGAGTCGATGCTGTGTTATTTATTTTCTTTCACGAGACTGACACTCGCTGTGTATATATACGTATCTCTCTCTTTCTCACCGCTGTCTACAGTGTAGTACTGCTGCTGCTGCTGCTGCTTCTCCTTGCTGTAGTAGTAGTGGCTACTTGGGTAGTAGACGTCACCTGCTACTAGCCTCCTCGCTGCTGATGCTGCACTTGGCGCGCGACTGCAGCTCGAACGCAGCTTTCCTCATTCGTGAGGATGACTAAGCTGCGACTCCTCGCACGGCGATGTATAATTTACTGCACGCGCACTCTCGCTTTTTCCTTCCTGCTCTCTCTCTCTCTCTCTCTCTCGTCCACACACACGCACACGCACACACTCGCGCTCGCACTACCTGCGTCGTCTCGACCTGGCTTGACTGCGAGTAGCCACTGCTGCGCTGGCCTGCTACTCTGCTAGCTCTGCTTGCCTCGCTCGTTCGCTGCCTTTCGCGGGGCTGCGCGCGCCAGTATGCGCTGCTTCCTTCCTTCTCTCTCTCTCTGTCTCTCTCTCTCTCTCTCTCTCGCTCGCTCTCTCTCTAGTACTATACTCGCCAGCTGCGCTCTCACACACACACACGACTACTTTCGCCTGGGCGTAGACCACAAACTTACGCAGTCCGCTAGTGCGCCTGCGCGTACGTACCTACGCACGGCTTCAAGGGCTGGCATCGACAGGCTCGTATATTCCGCTGTCTCTTTCTCTCTCCCGCACGATTCCGGCCGCTACGGACATCTGCTGGCCACCCGAAAACGACGTTGCGCTATGCGGCGTGTGTCTAAAATACTATTTCAAGATAAGCCCGTACCAACGGCGGAGGGTACAGCGAGGTGCGCGCGTCGGTAAAGCAGATTTCGCGCTTTTCGAACAGTTCGAACGCCGCAAGCTCCGATAGTTCGAGTATAATATCTACTGTGCTCTCTCTCTCTCTCTCTCTCTCTCTATTTCTAGATCCGTCCCGAGATCTGTGTCTGGCTATATCACGCCGCCCTCCGAGCGATCTGGGTCTCGACCGCCCGCGCGAGCTTTGCACATCGATCGAGGACTGCCAGATATGCGCATATTACAACCGTCGCTGCGGCCAAATTTATAAACGGACTTTGATGTGCGCCGTGTAGAGACACCGAAAATATCTTCCTTTTTTCGTACCGACTTTGTGCTTGCGCGCTCTCTCTCTCTCTCTCTCCCTTCGCCGAGCGTTACGGAACGAATTAAGAAAGAATCACACGAGAGTCGTTCCCTCTCGCGGAGCAGCAGCCGATTTATTTTTAGTCGCGAGTGCTCCGTTTTTGGAGCTCAGCCAAGGGCTAATCAGTTTGCGCCGACTTTTTTTTTTTTCTTTTTCTTCTCTCGTCTTCGCTTTTTATCATCGGATGGGCGAGCGCGACGAGCTTTTCCGCTGACTGTCTCTTTGTCCTCTTTGTTCTCGGTGGCGCGCTGCAATTCGCTATTATTTATTAATAACTCGCGGAATCACGATCTCGCTCTCTAAGCTTGGGTTTTTTTTTTCGCCTCCGCTTCTCCGAAGCGAGGGGTATGTCTCTCAAGGAAAAGGCGCGACTCTTTCACTCTGGCCGGCATCCAACTTTCCCCCTGATTCATTGTTCGTCGCCCTATGTATGTAAAGCTCTGTGTTTTCGAACGCGCGAGCTTTGAGTAAAGTTTTATTTTTACACTTCTGGCTAGTACAAAGCCACGTATGCTTCTAACACGAGACGATCGTTTGATTGCGAATCGAGTGTATTATACGCGAGTCTTACGCGGCGGTCCGCTTAAGGGCTAAATCGGTGTCGGTCACGTGCGGCTACAGCAGACAAAGCGAATTCAACGGAGTTGGCAGAGAGAGAGAGAGAGAGAGAGAGAGAGAGAGAGAGAGAGGGACGCGCGCGAGCGAAATTCGGTGCTGCCGCGGCGACGGTCGAGCGCGAGGGACCTCGCTGCAGTACGTCGTCGAACGGCGCGGCGCTCTCGTGTGCCTCCGAGAAAAAGCTCGTCGTTTTTCTATATCGAAGAGTGAATAGTATAGACCTTTGGAGTATAGCAAGTGCGATATGCGATATTATCGGCCGTTATCGTCATGACGAGCGCAACGTTAACGAGAAATAGACACGAGATGACGAGCTTGGAGCTTTCGAGGACCGTCGCACATCTGGCGGCCGCGAACGAGCAGCTTGCCGCGGCGCACAACATCAGCCTCGGCCACCTCAACCGACTGCTGCTCTCCGCTCCTGACCCGGCTGCCGCTTGCACCAAGTGTGAGTATACGCGTCTATCTATTTTTTACGTTTACTTGTCCGATGGATATAATTTTTATTCTGGACATTACAGGCAAGGCGCGCAGCTCGGTAGCGGCGAGCAATAAGCAGGCGAGGAGGTGGCGAAAGCCAATAACGACGAAAAAGACGAGTAAAATCGAGATGGGCCTGAGGCGAGAGATCCAAGACTTGACGACTCGCATGGACGAGTCTCGAGCGACAAACGAAAGACTGGCGAACGACTTGGAGGAGCAAAGACTGCTGACCGAGCGGCTGACCCGCGACATCGAGGAGATGTCGACGAGGGCCGAGCGCAGCAGAGAGCCAATTAGTGGCAGTAGCAGCGAGAGCGTCGAGGAGCTGAGGAGTCAACTGGTGTTGAAGCGCGAGGCACGGCAGCGGGCCATCGCCAACATCTCCTCGGAGATGGACCGGCTGAGGCGCGAACTCGAGTCCGAGAAGTCGGCCCACGAGCAGACGAGGCAGACGCTGGAGGAGCTCCAGCAGGCCAAGAGCGCCGACGACAACTGCGGGTGCAGTGCCTCCGAACGGCTGGAAGCCTCCAGGCTCGCGGACCTGCTAAAGGTATGAGATATCGGCGTGTCCTGTTTTACCGAGCGTCGGTAATGGCCCGTTAATAATCGAGGCAACTGATCGCGCGTTGCAGACGTCGGAGCAAGCGATGAGCGAGCTCTGGCTGCAGGTGGAGCGAACGGACGACCTGCGCTTCCAGCTGGAGAGCGGCCCGGACACGGAGGAGCGCCTGGCCCGCAGCGTCGGCTCGCTGAAGCGACTCTCGGAGGAGACGCGCGCGAGCCTCGAGTTGCGTAAGCAGCAGGTGAACCTGCTGAAAGACCGACTGGCCCAGCTGATGGTGAGACTCGCCGAACCCTGCGACGAGCCCTGGGGAGAGCTCAAAGAGGAGCTCGACCGTCAGGGCGCCGACGTCGCCCGATCCCGGCAGCTGTCGGACGAGCGCGCGCGCATCCTGGCCGAGCTGAGGGAGCACTCGTTCCGCCAACTGCACGAGCTGAAACTGAAGCTGGACAACTGCCGCAAGGAGAACCAGAGCCTCGACGAGGAGCTGAGCCGCAACCAGGACAAGATGGACGGACAGGCCGCGGACATCCTGAACCTCGAGTCCCAGCTTGGCCTGGCCAAGGCCGACTGCCGTGACCTGCAGAACCAGATGTCTCTGATCAACGGCCTCTTCAGCCAGATGCTGCTAGGCGCCTCGTCCGCCCAGATGGACCTGGACCGACTGACTCGACTGCTCCAGGAGAACCACGACCTCATCAGCGGCATCGCCAAGGAGAACGGCGCCGAAGCCGCGGCTCTGCCCAAGCTACTGCTCGACATAATCGAGCAGGTCGACGCCGTGGGCGAGGAGGCCGTGGACGACGAGAGGGTCCAGGAACTCGAGCAGCAGGGTCAGAGCATCGCCGACAACCTGCCGAAAGTCTGGCGGGTGCTGCTCGAGCTGCTCAGCTGTCACGCTGCGGGGGAACAGGCGATCGAGGAACCGACGCCGGATAGCTGCTACAAGTCCGTGGACACACCCAAGGGTCCGAGGCTCGTCATATCCGTCAGCAAGACGTACATTCGACTGAAAGAGCTCATTCTCGAGAAGAAGCACCTCGAGAAGGAGATGAACCGAATGAAGCAACTCAACACCCACCTCGAGGGCAAGCTGTCCCAACAGGTATGTACATTGCAATATTTATGGCGTTAAATTTTTTAATTAATTTACGCGATACACTTTTAAATTGTCAACAGGAGAAGAGACTGTCCACCGTCTCGGACGAGCTCAGCGAGACGTGGAACGTGGTCAGCCGTATGCAAGCCCAGCACCAGCAGCTTCACACGCACGAGAAGATTCTGAGATACGAGCTCCAGCAAAAAAGGAAAATGCTGCAGGAGCTGAAGCAGGAACTCGAGTACTGCCGAGAGAAGTGGGAGTCGGCGAGGCAGAAAAACACAAACACGGAAATCGAATGGAGGAGTCTGAGGAGAGAATTCGCCGCGCGCAAAGCCGCCGCTAGTCACAGTGACTCCTTTAATAATAGGTGAGGACCTCTTAATTTTTGCTTTTTTGCTCTTCGCCATATACTATAAAACGCTCTCCGCATTCCTCAGCGCTGAAAGTGGATTCAGCGACGAGAGGGAGGACGAGGAGGAGGACGACGACTCCGACGAGGAGGTCCAATCGTCGAGAGTTCGAATGAACCCCCGAAGGCGACCCACGAGAAAAGTAAAGACCTCTTTTTTTTTTTTTTTTTTTTTTTAACAAAGATATATAACTCTATATCGCTAACGCGAGCACTCTTTATCTCGCAGGATGGCTCGAGGCAAGTTACAGTACCTGACACAGAATCCGAGCAGCCGACGGACACCGAGCTCTCCGAGCCGAAGACAGCCTCGTGTTCGACGTCCGGACAGCGAAGCCCCTCACCCGACACCGAGCCCGAACTGATGGAAAACTGCGAGATGACCGAAGCAACGGCGGAATGCTCGCAGGTCGAAAATAACTCCGTATCTCAGGTGCTAATATAAATATTATAAGCGATATCGATAAGGATAAATCGATCGATAATTCTCTCTCTCGACTTTCCTCCCATAGGACTCGCCGAGCGAAACGCTCGATCCGCTGGATAAAGCGCTGACCAACGTCATCCAGAATCTCATCTCAAGCACCGAGTCCGAGGACGACGAAGATTCTCCGGATAAGCGGACAGTCGAGCCACAGCCGACTCCGATCGTATCGGTCTTCAGTATCGGTCCGATTCCCTCCGATAAGACCAACTTGCCGGTCAAGAACGTGCAATTCGGCAATCCACTTGTCATAGGTCCCTCGAACGATTCTTCTTCGAGCGCTGCAAAAGAAGATAAGCCAGTTAGCGAGAAATCAGCCGTAGCATCGACTAGTTTAAGCTCGTCGGAGCACGAGAGTCGTCTCGACGCTCGGGCCGAGCGGCTGCGAAACTTGGAGGCGCAAGCCGAGTGGCTGGTGAAAAAGGTCAGCGACACCAATCGACGGGGCTCCGCTTTGAACTCGAGACTCGAGGAGCTGCACGAGACTTACGGATCGACGCCGGCGGCTCCGCCGATGCCGGACGTTCTGCCCGCTTTTCGACTGCGGACTCGACTCGAGGAGGAGCAGTCGGAGATTGACAACGACAGTGCCAAAGCTGAGCCGGAATAACTATGTTTCCATCTTGTTCGTTCCTGTACCATTTCGTTATCGACTCTTTAACTTATTGCCGTACCTTGTAAGATGATTTCCTGCTTGAAATTCCACTTTCTTTTTTATTCATTTTTTAATCGTCTTCCGGATTAACTACGATCGCTTGAATGTTGTAATTTGGATATTTATATATGCATCTTGTATTTGAAATAATTATTTGTGAATTTTTTTATCTACGTGGATATTATATTGAAATAAATGATGAAATTTGAGATATCGATGCGTGACTACTACGGGTTTATTGTTCTCTGCGTGAAAAATAACGGTAAGCGGGTGTTTATTCGAATGATTTGTCACAATGTTTATTTCTTTAAATAGTTAACAATCTCTTGGTAATAACTTTTCCAGTCGCTTGTAAGGCACACTTTATTTGTCTAAAAGTATTTCACAAACGCGTTTACGCGCTTTACAACTACAATTACAATAGTCAGTCGTATTTATAGTATTCACAAATATACTGTCGGCTCTCGCGAAGAGAGAGAGCGAGAGAGAGCGAGAGAGAGAGAGGGAGATATACGCCTAAATAGATAATAATAATAAAATTCGTACAAAACATACTCTCATAACAAAAACAGATATAGATTCAGATCTAAGTATCTAGGCATGCTCTCTTTGATTTAAAAGAATCTCGCGGATTTTACAAAGATTTAGCTAAACAGATGTAAGTAAGTATAAAAAGTTTTCCTACACGTTCTACTACACATTCTACATGACAGTTCTATCTACAGTTTACTTAAGAGCTAATATTGGCCTTGACGAAAAAGCTACATCTTCTTCGTTTATATATTCACACGCCGCTAAAAATTGTACTGCGCCGCGCCGCTTACGATTTTCCAGTCATATCACAGTCTACGTCGTCGCATTGTTGAAAGTCGTTTAAAAATTTGAGTAAATTCATTTTTTCATGCACATTCACTTACGATCAAATAATCTCAATTTCATCTCCTTATTCGTCTAAACAATTACTCAGACAGCATGACATAAAAATCTTTTTACACAATTTCGATTTAAAAGTTTATGGCTTCTTATCATCACTTGATTATTCACAATTCCTAACATTATAAAAATATTCGTCACTGGTTCGCGTTACTGTGTATATAAATATATAAATGAGAGAAAAAATATACATATATTATATATATATAAAAAGGCAGAGTTACAGGAGGAGTATTGCTTCTACCAGTGTAAATGACCGATCAAACTCTTTCCTACGTTAAGGCATCCGTAAAAAATGCATATATAATAATAGAAAAGTTAAGGCGTGAGATCACTGGATCATCTGCAGATACCGATTTTCTTCGAGCAGTGAGCTTAGAGAGGAGGTCATGTCGTTAACGATCATGTTGGCGCTCGCGGGCAGCGGCTGTGGCAACTGTATCGGGTGCGTCGAACTGGAGACGCTCGCTTCGGGAGCCTGAGCCAACATGTTGCCCGACCAATTTCTGCACTGCTGCACGTATTCGAGTGTTCTGCGATAAGAGTCTTGGCGCATGCCTTGAGGAGGCTTGATGGGCGATCCCTGGGACTGACTTATGTCACGGCACTGAATCTCTGGCACGTGTCCCGCGGCTCCGTGCCCGTGGTGAGCCATTCCACCCATGCAGCATTGCTCGCTGTTGTAGGCCCACTGGCACTCGCTGCCGCATCCGTTCATTCGCTGCTGCTGACCTGCTTGAGGCTGTTGATGTTGGTGCATATGGCAGCAGTTGTACTGCGCGTGGCAGTTGTTGGACTGGCAGGTCTTGGGAGCTTCCTTGGGGTACATGTTCTGGGGATTCATCGGCCGATGGTTGGCCATTGGATTCGGATGAACGCAACTTCCAGTGGACATCTGCGAGCAGGGACTCTGGACCTGCATGTCTGCGGGGTGCACTGAATTCGCAGCGTTCTGACTAGCTAGGCTCGGTTGCGAGCAGTGCGAGCCGACGGACCTCGGGCACTGGTCGGACATTGCAGGACTCAAGACTGGAGTCATGACGTTGATCGGCTTCGGCATGCCGCACTGATTTTGCATCATGCCATGACCGGACATGGGTCGCGGGTTGGCTTGCATCTGCTGCTGCATCTGTTGCTGGCAGACAGGAGACATGGGCTGACAGTGGCTGCTGCCGTTGCTGGGAGCTCTCGGCGGGTGTCCGCAGGTTTGACCCATGCTCGGGTGCATAGGAGAGCAAGGCTGTCCCATCGGGCGAGCCTGCATCTGCTGAGCCGCGCAATTCTGGCCCATTTGAGTCTGGCAGCCGTAACCGGGATAGTAGCCATTGTGTTCGGCGTTTTGGCCATGGCAGTTCACTCGGCTCATCTGTGCACTGTTCTGATGGTGGTTCTGCATTCCCTGAGGCGGAGCCAACGCTCCGGCGGCCGGAGACGTCATGGGTTGCTCGCTCAACTGACTCGGGGCATAGTGCGAGCCACTGGGCGACATCACTTGTCCCGGACGGGCGAGCTGCGACGAGCACGACTGAGGTCCGTAGTTCGGTGTCGAGCAGTAATTCGGAGTCTGGCCCATGCGAGAGTTTGGACACTGAGAGTAAGGAGATCCGACGGAACTGTAGTCAGCCGGTGAGCCGATACCGTTGCTGTTGTGGTTGGGCATAGGGTTCTGTTGGTTCGACGGGTTGTAGCACTGTGAATTGTAACTGCACTGAGGTTGCGATCTCTGCATACAGTGCTGGGGATTCGTGCAAATGGGAGATCGGCAGTTGGGCAGTGGACTGCCGCGGTAGCTGAATTGCGAACTGCCGCCTGCTTGAACTTGGTTCAGGTACTGCATCATCTCGTCGGGAATCACGAGCTTGTTCTCGACCATTTCGCCTTCGCCGACTTCGTCGAGGACGACCTCCTGGTTGGGATGAAGATCCGGCAGTTGCGCCGAACGCGGCCTCGGTGGCATCGGCGGTGACACGCGTTGGCTCTGGTGGCCGCGAGCTGGCTCGGACATGCGACGATCACTCGTTGCCCCTTGAGCGCAGTGGCTCGACATCGGCCACTCGTTTGGATTGTTGTGTGCACTCTGCAATGTAATCAACGCGGATTAGTAATCACGTCGAAAATACTCGCGTCAGAAGGTAGATCGAGCACGTTCGCATACTTACTTGAAGGGACATGTTCTGCGTCTGAACGACGAGGTTGCTGGTCGAGTAGGGTACTTGCAACTGCGAGGAAAGGTTGCCGAATCTCGTGGATGCGGTGCTCAGTTGGCTGCTCCTCCTGGACGTGCCTGGACTGATGGGATCGTAAAAGCTTCCCGGTCCGAAAGCTGGACCTTTGATGGCACTGACACCGCTGGCCTGACTGCTTCTTCGGCTACTGCCAAAGTCCGCGGACTTCATGCTGCCGTAGTAAGTGCTGACGGTGCTGTTGCTATCGCGCCTTGGCTCGTTGCTGTTGGATTGCAGCCTGAGCTGCAGATCGGAGAGGCTGGTCTGGCGGTTGGTAGTCGCGCCGCCCTCCATCTTGAGATCGGTGATGCGCCTGTTGAGATCGCCGAGACCGCGACTCACGCGCAGATTCGAGCCCGGCATCAGCGACGCGGGCGACATCGAGCCAGCTTTAGCGCCCAATCGATTCTTCAAGCGGTTCCGCGAGCCCGCTGGGATCTGCTGGTGCGAGTCCAATCCGCCAACCTACACAAGCAAAGAATGTCGTGAAACAGGGGAAAAGAAGAAAGAGCGTAACGAGAGTATGGAAAGGCAAAACTTACGATGGCGCGAATGGCGAGCGGCAAGTCAGCTATGTCCAGGTCTTCGGGCTCCTCGTTCCAATTGCCATCCGGCTGTAGGAGCACGTTGTCTCCGGGGATGACCATGCTGGAGCCGTCCTCGGTGCAGCCGGCTGCGTGCATGGACAACGGGCTGCCGTGCTGATTCATCATACTCGGAGGACTGTTGGCCTCGCTCTCGGACTTGACACTGGGGCTCGACAAGCTGGGAGTCTTCGGGTGTAGATCTTCGCTGCGGCTGGGGCTGCTGTGACCTCCGTGACCGGCTTCGTCGCTGCCTGGATTGTCGCCGTTACCGCCTCCCTTGTGCTTCTTGTTTGCGTAGAACTCGGGCCCGTGTACCGTCTTGACGTGCTTGCGCAGCGAGGACGGGTCCGTGTAGCGCTTGGTACAGCCCGGTGCTTTGCAGACGTACGGTTTCTGCGGATAAGAAAGGAGCAGCGCGTGAAGAAATTCCGTCGATCGAGATCGTAAGAATCGAGTGAAAAATGTGTACGAACCTCGTTGGAATGTGTCCTGTTCTGGTGCTTCGCTCGATCGCTAGCGTTGCTAAAGGCCTTGTGGCAGCCGGGATACTCGCAAGTGTAGGGCTTTTCTCCCGTGTGAGACCTGAGGTGCGTCTTGAGGTTCTCCAGTCTCGAGTAGGCCTTCTGACAGCCCTCGAACTGCAAACCGAATTCTCCCAATTAGTATACATCCTCACGCAAGACAGAAACAACAGCTAACGAACGATCATCAGTGCGGGAAACTTACCGTGCACTTGTGGGGCTTCTGTCCGGTGTGCCTTCGCATGTGCACGACGAGCATGTACATCGCCTTGAAGGGTTTTTCCTCGCGGGAACAGTTCTCCCAGCCGCAGATAAAGACCTTCTTGTCTTTCTTGATGTGATCTTCGGTAATGTGCTCGACGAGGTGCTCTTGGTGGGCGAACTCCATTCCACAGTCTTTCCAGTGGCAGTTGGTCTCGACGAAGTCACCGGGCTCGGGCTCGTCGCGGGGGTCATCGCTGGGACTGAGGCCCTGGGGGTGAGACACGGCGGGTATCGTGCTGGTGGCCGGTTCGCGCTTAACCTTGCTGGAACTGCTGCTGCCGCGCTTGGAGGAGGTGTCGGCCTCGGCGGTGACGGACTTGTTGCTGGATTCGGTCGCAGCCGACGCCGGGATCTCGGTCTTGGGTGGCGCGGGGGCCGGTGCGCTGGGGGCTGCCGTGTGCGGGGGCAGCACGTGGCTGGACACGGGGTAAAGCTGGGAATGCGGATGCGCGTGCGGGTGAGGATGAGCGTGAGGGTGGGGGTGCGGATGGTGATGGGCGTGCGGATGAGGTGGGTGCGAGTGCGGGTGAAGGTGTGGGTGAACGGGACTGGGATGGCCGTGGAGAACAGCGACGGCAGCGTTGCGCAGCAACTGCGCCTGGATCTGCTGCAGATGCGGCGCCATGCCGGGATGCATACCCAACGCCGGACTCATCGCTGCAAAGAGAAAGAGAGCACATGTGGAATCGGAGCTAAAAGAACGTTTATTTATTGCAGATTCTATCCAAGCGTGTCTTGGAACGGTGCGATGCGCTCGAGTGCGGCGAAAAAAAAAACACGCACTGCTTTGACAGTCGAATCGCACCTCTCTCGGACTTCCGGCAAGCCGTGTCGGCTGCATACCAATTCGCCGCTTATTTTTTTCAATCAGTGCTGTACTGCTCAAGTTAGAGAGAGGCGCTGCCCTGCGTGCGAGGCATCGCAATGGTCTCCAAGCTAATCTCACTCGGAGACTGTAAATCGTCTGCTTAGCCACTATATAGACTCTCGCACGCAAAGCTATGTCGAGGTCGCGCCAGCCGCGCAATTACGCTCGAAGCAAAATATTATGATATACGTGCGAGTGCGCGTCGGATGACGTAAGTTTATACCAACCGGCAGAGAGATGTCCGTAGCTTCCGCTGGCGCTGCTGCTCCTGGAGCCATTGACAATCGAGGCGAGACTGTTGGGGCTGAAGCGAATCATGCTGTCGATGTCGAAGCGATCCGAGTAGGGCGAACTGCTGAGTGCCCTTTTGCGACTGGCTCGTATCGCCGAGGCCCGGGGACTGCCCAGTCTCGAACCTGCGCGTTATTATTATTATTATTATTATTATTATTATTACACGACGATGCGTGTTCCTCGCTGCGGTCGCGAAAACCGCAACCGCGCGCGCGCGCGAGAGAGAGCAGAAAGAAGAGAGCCGCGCGTCAGTCTACTCGAATTTCGCCGCAATTTTCTAGATAATTGAGCAGCCCGTTTGTAAATCCGACGATTTGCATAATTCGCCGGCCGGTGGCGCGGGGTATTAAGAGCTTAACTTGTGGGACTTCGCCGCGGAGTACGCGGTATACTCGGAATCGGTACTGCTAGGGCTGCTCTCGGACTCGCATCGGGATTATCGGCATTAATGAATTCGAGAGGCGTGCGTGTATCACAGGGGGAAGAAGAGGTGAGGGAGGGGAAAAGTAATTGGTTAATTCCGAGCCGGTGTTAATGAGGTCGTGTCGCTTGGCACTAACGAGCTCGCTGTGTAGGTAGCTCTCTCTCTCTCTCTCTCTCTCTCTCTCTCTCTCTCTCTCTTCGCTCGTTCTTCGTTTTGTCATACGTTAGCATAGAAATCAGCAGGAGCAGCTCTTACCGTCGATCGAGAAGGGAAATTCCGAGGAGGCTATCGTGCTGCCGGGTGCTGCAGCGTGCAGGAGGTACTCCGGCCCCAGAGCGCCCAGTCCTGGTGAAAGATAAAAAGCGCACACGTGAGACAGGCGGAAATGCGGGCGACTGGTGCAGAATGCAGATCCTCGGCTGCCCGCATAAAATGGGAGAGACAATAGATATATATATATATATAGGCAGCAGGTACGCGAGACTCACCGTGTAAAGAAGCGCTGGGGCTGTGCTGGAGCTGGTGGTAGAGGTGGTCCATGTAGTTGAGCCGATAGGTTGGATGAAGCTGAGCCGTGTGCTCCGAGAGTGGATGACTACGGCGCAGGAAGTCCGCCGCTGCCGAGCTCGACTCGGTCGTCCCACCGGCTGAGCTGTTGCCGCTCTCACCAGGTTGCTCGGCTGTGGCCGAACCGTTCTCCTTACCTCTCGACGGACTCGCCAGACTCGTGCTACCCGACAATCTGCAATTCAGAGAGAGGGATGCTCGGCTTTAGTGAAATGTTTTCTCTCTCGGCTGCTCCGCCGCCTCCGGGCGCGCACGCCCGCGGAAAAAAAGGAAGAAAAGAAAGCTAAGGTAAAGAAAGCGTTCCTCCCACGTCCGCGAAAGAGAGAGAGAGAGAGAGAGAGAGAGCGAAGGAACACGAAGGAGAGGTAGAGAATACAAGGGCCCCTCGGGATAAAGACGCGCGAGAGAGAAGAAGGCACACACGTATACACACGCGTTCGCAGAGAGGAGGAGGGCTGCGAAATGAGCTGCAGCACCGAGACGCCCACGTGTGCAGAGAGAAAGAGAGAGAGAGAGAGAGAGAGAGAGCGCAATCTCTCTCCCTCTGCGCTCGCGCATGCCTAAAGCTCGATTAAGTTATTACCGCCAACAGATATAATCGAGCAGTGACTCTCGCTTCTCTCTCTTTCTCTACCTTCTTCTTCTCCGCTCTTCTCGAGAGAACCGCTTTTTCTCTCGCTCGCTCGCGGAGGAAAAACAAAAGTCATATTCTCATGCAGCGCGCGCGCTTGGCCGAGTCGAATCGCGCTGCAGGCAAGCAAGCGCAGCCTCTTTTTTGTCCCTCGCTTATATACTCGCGCTCTCTCTCTCTCGCTCGGGCCTAAGAACGAAACGCGCTGTGTGCTGCAGACACAAAGAGCGCGCGGACGAGCGAGAGAGAGAGAGAGAGAGAGAGAGAGAGAGTAGAAAACTGGTCGGCGCACACCAACAAAGCGCGCAGGAACCTCGTGACCGGCCTTAGCGTAGGGCTTAGCCCTCCTCTCTCTCTCTCTCTCTCTCGCTCGCTCTATGTAGCCAAACAACAATTTTTCTCTTTCAGCCTGGAACACATTCCAGCGTGTTTCTCTCGCTCGCTCGCTCGCTCTCTGTGTGTGCGCGTGTGTTTTTATACTTTTATTCGCGGCGGTAATTATAGCGCCAAAGTTCTTGCTCGCTCGAGCGCGAGAGCGCGTGCATATGTCGCTCGCCCCGCGCGCGCGCGCTATTCAAACGTCTAAACTCTTTCGGCGTTTTTGTTTTGTGTAAGCAGCAGCTCTCTCTCTCTCTCTCCGCGCGTTTCTTCCGACTCACCGACTCGGCGCCTCGCACACGTGGCCTCTTATTGCACGTTGTCGCTGCTCTCGTTGTCCTCGACGTTCTCGTCGTTTCTCCACACATTGTGTTTCTCTCTAACACGAGTTCTCACTCGATGTGCGCGTATTCGAATTTTTTACTCAACGGATTTAGCGAACACTGCAACGGAACGGAGACACACTCGCGGTGCTGACTTGAGGCGCGTCCGAGGAGAACTGCGGTAGGACCACCCAGCCGGCTCTTGCACTGCTGCTGCCTTCTTCTCTTCTCTCTCTCTCTCTCTTAGCAGCGTATATACAGCGCGGCGGAGGAGGAAGGGAGCAAAAGCAGCCCAAAGCTGTGTATGCGTGTGTGTGAGTGAGCGCGCGCGCAGGTGCCTTCGGATCCTCAATGTCTTACTCTACTCGCGCTGCAGCAGCGAAGAGGGCTCTCTCTCTCTCTCTCTCTCTCTCCGACTACTGCCTCTAGCCATCGCGCAATGTTTGAATTTTTTCCCTGCATTCCTCGGCTCTGTCCGCACGCCGATGCTCCGCGCGGTCCGACGAGACAGCCTCCGGCCCTTTTATGAGCGCGAGCTCGCCTGCATTATTTTGCCGAAACGCGCTAATGAACAAAAGAGGTCCAATCGTCTTACGTATACACACGTATATGAAGGAGAAGAGGAAGAAGAGACACGAGAGAGACTCGGAGAGTGGCGCACGCGATCATATCGCATACAAGCTCCGTTCGACGAAATGTCTAACGAGGGGCATGTCGCGAGCGCGCGATTGTTTACTATAAACGCGCGCGCGCGCTGAGATTCGAGAGATGAAAACGCAGCGTTTGCGCGCGCCCATCGCTGTGTGCAGAGTGTATATACGTGAAAGCACAGAGATAGAGAGAGAGAGAGAGAGAGAGAGAGAGCAAGCGGAGAAGCGAGAGCAGAGAGGAGAGAAGATAATTGAGTTATTACTGCAATTGTAGACCACCTTGGAGGGCTCTCCCGCTTCTCTCTCCGCTGATTCTCTTCCCCCATTGCTTTTATATACATCGTCCACGATAGAGGGGTAAGATTTTCCGGGCTCTCTTTTAAGGGAACGATTCGGCGACGACGATCGCGCCGTAATAGAGCCGTAATAAGATAATTATTTCATTGGCCGGCAGCAGCAGCAGCGCCGATGCTCCGCTGCCAAGGTCGCGGGAGCTAAGCAGAAAACGAGTCCCTCCCAAGGACAGAGAGCATAGTCCCCCCGCGCGAGCGCAGCTAAAGAGAGAAAAAGAGGCAGATATACGTGTGTGTGTGTGTGTGTGTATATCGGCAGAGGGATTGAGCCGCAGCAGGGCTTTTCGGCTTTTCGATTCCGGGAATCAGCGGGCCGCGCGAGCTGCATTCGGCTCTTTTAATTTCTTTCTCTCCCCACTGCCGCCGCTTCTTCTTCTCCTCTCTCTCTCTCTCTCTCTCTCTCTCTCTCTCTCGCGAATTAAGTCGTTATTTCGGCAGGTGGCTGGCACACGCGCGCTCTTATACTCCGAAAATTCCAGCGCTGATGCAGCACGCGCACCAGCTGCCCTATAGACTCGGGGGCTTGTGCTCTTACGTGTGCGCGTATAAAGGCGTAATGAGGATTGAGCGAAAGCGCGTCTGTGTGTACACAGCGCAGAGAGGAGAAGAGTAAGTATAAAGAGAAAGAGCGGAGAAGAAAAAGGAGATACTATGTCGAGTAAGTTACACCTCTCTTATCCGTAAAGATCGCGCGCGAGCGGGGCTGAGCTCGCGCCCGCGAGAGAGAGAGAGAGAGAGAGAAAGAGATACTCGAATGCCCAGGTCTTTCGAATAACTTTACTACCGGTTTCTCTCTCAGCAGCGTCTCTCTCTCTCTCTCTCTCTCTCTCTCTCTCGCAGCGCAGCATCTAAACTCTCTCGGATAACCAGCCTCCCACGCCCGCGTGTATGTGTATACACGTATACGCGCAGAGCGGGTAGAATGTTGCTGCTTTTTTTCGTCGTCGTTCTCTCCGCGCGCGGAGAAAATAAAGCGCAGCTCTCATTTCGGCCAATAAAGAGAGATTGAACGCGAACGAATTTCGTCGTCGTCCGCTCTCGCGCGGGGCGCGCGCGCGCGAGCGGCGGCGTCGTCGGGTCATTGGCCATCGGCGCTTGTATCTCTCTTTCTCTCCCTCTCCCCTGTGCGCGAGATGCCCCACTCGAGTGACATCGTCATCATCGGACCGGTCGCCGATGCACACACGTATACGCGTATATAAGCATACTCGCATACAGATAAACACGGAGACGACACAGACGCAGAATCGCGAGCAGCAGAACACGAGGCCGTACACACAAGCTTTCCGAGAACAATGGTCCCGCTCTCGTCCTCCAATTGAGAAAGACAAGGTATAGGACGACAGTCCGCGAGCGAGTGAGAGAGTCAAGAGAGGCGCAAGAAACACTGTGGGATTGCCAGCGTATACGCTTTCGCGTCTCGAGTGCGCAGATCTCAATTGCGAGCGTCCGCGACGAGCAACAAAAACGCGCGTCTCTTCGCTTCTCTCTCTCTCCCTCCTGATCTTCGCATTGCTCGGACGGCTTTTTTCGCGCGCCCGCGAGCGGAGCACCGGCAGCCGGGTTATATCTAAATAAACTAGCCAGCTTAATTGTGCGTGCGTGTAGCGTATATAGATATACAGCCGCGCGGGATACGAGACCGAGAGTTTGAGGGGTGAGCGCGCAACAGGTACAGACTGCAGCCACCTGTTGCTCCTACTACTACTACTACTACGAGTAGAATCAGTCCCTCGGTGTATAGACGGTTTGCTGCAGCTCATTTCTCTCTCTCTCTCTCTCTCTCTCTCTCTCTCTAATAAAGTGATTAATAGCGCGGCGCGGGGAATCAATAATCCATTGTGTCTGGTGCGACTCTCCCCTGATAAGGATCGCGAATCCGAGAATCGATTTCCTCTCGGCTCTCACTGCCCTCTCACTCCCTCTCTCTCTCTCTCTCTGTGTATAGGTGTACGTGTGTGTATATATACCTTCATCTTTCATTCCTTATCTCGCATCTTCTTTCTCTCTCTCTCTCTCTCTCTCGCTTGGTTTCTATCTTTATCGCATTCGCATCTCACTCCCTCCCTTTTCACGACTCGGCGAGGACTGCCGCTGTTGCTGCTGCGGCGCGAGCGAGCTGCGAGCGAGCGCACGAAACGACGTCGTCGTCGAGCGGACTTTTTCGGGGAAGCGAGGGAGGGAGGGACCGGTTCAAAAATACCTCGGCGCACAGCGTCTGGAGAGTCTGGACCAGCGCTCTCTCTCTCTCTCTCTCTCTCTCTCTCTTTTGCTCTATAGGAGCTCTCGCGGATGAAGGCATAAATCGCTTCCACGGCGCTGCGGCTGCTGTGCGTTTGACAATATGCGAAATTCGATAATTTATCCTCGATGACGAGCGAGGGAGCGAGAGCCGAGACCGGGCACACAGAGCCGGTCATTCATTTGACGGAGCGATGAATCGAGAGTCTGTCAGCGCGCGAGGACGGCGAAAAAGAGAAAAAGAGAGAGAGAGTGAGGGAGATTAGAGACGAGTCTCGGGAGCATAAAGTGTGAATTGTCAATAAGTCGCGAGAAAGAGAGAGAGAGAGAGAGAGAGAGAGAGAGAGAGAGAGCAAACATTTGCCAGCGGCGGTAGCTCTGTTGGCTCGCGCACACATACAAGGTCCTCCTCTCCGCGGAGTAAGTAATCGAAGCGCAAACAGAGGCTGATTTTCAGCACAAACAACGAAATTTGTTTGGCCAAGACAAACAAGACTACCATAACAAGCTCATCGTAACCTGCACCGGCGTGCGTGCTGCTGCTGCTGCTGCTGCACACACGCTCGTGTGTGTGTGTGTGTGTGTGTGTGTGTGTGTATAATTGCGCGTACGACGATCGCGAGGAGTAGGGAGGGGGAGTTAGACAGACTTTCTCGGAAAGGAGCGAGAGCACATGGCGCGCACATTGAGGACATCCGCAAGCGAGAGACGACGGCCGGATAGATTGTACGGTATTTATCGTAAAAAAGTCGCGCGTGTACTTACGGAGGGTGCGGAGGCAGCGCGTTGTAGGCGAGGGCGGCGGCGTGATGTTCCCAGGCCGCAGCCGCGGCCGCAGCGGCGGCCGCCGCTACCGACGGTCCAGTCTGCAGCTGAAAGGCCGAGGGATGGTGCGGCTGGAAACTGGCCGCCGCGTGAAAAGCCGAGTGCGGGTGGTTGAGGTGCGGCGCCGGCGGAGGCGGCAGCAGCGAGAACGTCTCCTGGTGGTAGGCCACTTCCTTCTCCGGCATCGTGCCTGCGGAAGAGAGAGAGAGAGAGAGAGCGCGCCGTGCTGCTCGACTCAACTCAACCGAACAACACACTGAACTTGTCACAGAAGAACCGAACTCTTTCTATCGCGCTATCTCTATCTCGTCTCAACTGTACAGACGGCAAGGACTCTCGGTCCAGGTCGTTACATAGCCGCTGCGTCGAGGGCACATCTCCCGTGAGAGATGGTGAGCGATCGATTAAAATCGATGATATGTCTCTGCAGCGTCCGAACGGCGACTGAACTCCGCTACCGAGCTGAGCGCACTGCTGCTCCGGTACTGTACTGCGCCAAGGGTTGGTGGGCGTGCGGTGCAGAGCGGCAGCTAGAGGAGAGCGCAGAGGGAAAAGTCTAAATGAGCTATACTCGCGCTCTTTCTCTCTCTCTCTCTCTCTCTCTTTCGTACTACCGCGTATACGCCGATCCGGTATATGGTGGGGGCGCGAGTGAGAGAGAGGAGGTACTCTCTCGAGCGAGCGCAGAGACTGCGCGTGTCAGTTCGACAACTCAACTAGCACCACTGCGATCGCCTCCCCACTACTTTACGGCTTTCTTTACCCTCCCCTCACGGGCCTTCCCCACCCCCGCGCTCAAACGCTCGCGCGTTCAGCCTCCCACTTCCCACTCTTCGCGAGTACTGCCTCCCTTTTTCTTCCTTCCTTCCTTCCTTCTCTCTCTCTCTCTCTCTCTCTCTCTCTCTCTCTCTCTCTCTCTCTCTCTC